>VYXB01010422.1:754738-840617 GCA_013397135.1 Pachyramphus minor
GCTTATGCCATCACTTTCTTGACACCAAAAAGGATCAAAAAGTTTCCTTTTAAAAAGTCTAGGATCCAACTTTTTTTTTGTTGGTAATTCAGTTAGTTTTGTAGGTATAGACTTGGAATACAGTCCTGTTCAGTTCTGGATGAAAAGTTTCTTGTGTTTGCAAGGAAATATCCATGGGAAGCAGTCACGTAACACTTTAATACCATTAGATTATTTGTTTTCTTACAGGAAATTATGATGGCTCTTTTTCTTCCCCTGGGTTTGTTTTTTATATGTCCCCAGCCCCCACACCAGAGGCAGAAAGAAGAATGGTGAGGTTTTTGCTATCTAAAGAGTAACTACACATAAGACCATGAGAAGGTACACAAAAATATCACAGGCTAGTGCTTGTAAGTTGACTGCTTGAAGGATCTCTCTTAGGGATACGTTTATTTAACCAATTGCTTTTACACGTATAGCGGTGGACTACAAAATGAACTTTTTGAATCAGTATATCTAAAATAGAACTTGTGTTAATTCTTGAAGCATTACTTACTGATTTTTTTATATACTTCTCTGTATCTTTTCACATTGATTAGTGTTCCTTTTAAATGTAACTTTTAAAATTACATACAGAACAAAACAGTTTATAGAAAAACCCCTTAAGAAAATATTTGGCATTTAATTCATTCTAAACAGTAAAATACTGCTCTTCTTCACAATTAATTGTATGCTTTGATCAGATGTGATACCCTTCAGTAACTACCTGAGTTCTTAGAAATAACAATCTAAATCCTTTTCTGGTGCTTTGCTTCCATTTTATGAGATTTCAGTCTCCCATTTGGTTTGCCTCAAAAAAACCTAACACATTTCAAAAACTACCCTTTCAGTGATCTCGTTAGCTTATTTCAAATAAATGCTAGCATGCAGACATGTATTCCAAGATTCACTGTGAATTAATGATTTTATTGTATTATGACATGACTCATGTAAGTCACTGATCATCAACATAACCTGGTAAATGCCACCCCCATAAGTTAATTCACTAAGGTAAAATCTCTTAAAAGGCAGAAATCATTTTCTTTAAGATTAAAGAATAGGTAACACCAAAGTGCCACCTACTGGGAAGTCAGAACTGAGGAAGCTCATCCCTAATTATACAAAGCCTTTGTCCAGGGACAAGTGCAACATCTATACTAGAACGAAATTATTCCCAATGTACTTCAGAATAAACAACTGCCATATTTCCAGTCTAACACTGTGTATACAATCACTTGCCCATTGACCAGCCTTGAAGAAGCAGAGTTGTAAAAGACAAACCATAAGCTTTTATCTCTGTCCTGGCCAGAGACACTTGTCTTAGTGGACGTCAGTAGGCCCCAGGAGAGTGGGGCAGCGGATGTTTTCCACTATCATGTGAAGAGAAAAAAAACCCCACCGAAGACAAAACAATAAATATGCATACTGCATAAAGAGAATTACACAATCTTATATTTCATCCTACCAAGCCATCCATATTATTGTCATAATCTATTGAATAATTCCTGAAATCTTGCATTAATTCAGGCCTCTTAGAATAAATATTTTTTATAATAGGTAGGCTCATCAACAGTGTCCTTATTTTAGGGACTACTTCAACAAGGCCTATATCTTAGCTCCAGTTAAAACCAGTTCAGCATTTTAGTGCTTCTCTTCACTGTCCCTCACACACAGATGGCTGTGTGTGGATTCCGGGTGCACTCTTCCACATGCCGGAAGCAGCTCAGAACCTGCTTGTAGTGCTGCAGCAACAATGAAGATTTCCATTGATACATAACTTGATAGTATGACAAGGTGGAACATACAAATCTTAGTTGTGATTCCCCATCACACAGATTTTCAAGAAAAAGAGGGCATGAAAGGAAAAAACCATCAGTAAGATCTACCTTTCTGTTGAAAGTATATGTATTAACTTCAATAAAAATTCACTGAACATCTGAGGACAAGTTGAAGAAAGGTGCACTTGTAACCGAGTAAGAAATTCTTGCATAGCTTGTGTTGCTGTTGGCCCAACCTAGAGGGAAAGGCATTTTAGTAAGTATTATATATAACTGAAATTTCTTCAAGAACATTAAGCAGTATCTAACAAAAACATCTTCTATGAACAGAGAAGCATTGTAAGTATTGCAAGTAGCTTAACTTGCTTTCTGAAAATTTTACAGCACTTTTACTAATCCATAGATTTAATCCACAGAAAGTGCATGTTAGTTTGTATATTATATATTTTTCTACTCCTAACCCTGAGTCAAAACCAAGAAATTCAGTTCTTTGTCTAACTCATTTTGCAGCTTGAGAATCTCTTTTCAGTAATGCAAGTTATATTTCACACAGAATACATTTCTATGCTAATCTGTATGTTTTTTCACAAGCTACATATTTACATAAGTACTTTAAATAAGTGGCACTGTGCAGTGTTTAAGTTCTGGAAAAGACTACATATTTTCTAGAAAATTTGCTGGAAAACTAACCTGGAAATACCAGGTATTTTCTATTTCTTAAACTAAGACTCCTGTCAGATATTACACACAATTAAGTTAACTTGGCTTTTTTTTTCAATCACTATTTGCAGACGTTTCAAAGACTACAAAAAGCAAAAAACATTAGTGGAAATTAGGAGAGGCAATGGACATGACACGAATCCAGAAACTAAAAGCACAAACCAGGCAGCAAATAAAAGCATAATTTTAAATCCTGGAATTCATTGAAATCTTCAATGGCATTTTTATCCCACCCCAACAGGATTTCAGGAAACTAAATGAATGGAATACTTCACTAACATATCACATGGTATTTTCTCCCTGTGGCAATTCTCCAGAGTTCTAAAAATACACTCGCACTACACAGAGTGTATCAACAACATGAACTTCTCCATGGTTGCTCATCAGAACCTACTAAGACTATAGCCAGAAAAAGAAACAAGACAAGGATATAATGCATAACAAATAACACATGTTTCTGTCCAGTCTATTGAAATCCTTCTACAAAGAGTTTTTCTCTTATTTTAATTGCTCATTACCTGTGGACTGTGTTGATTTGTTCCATGAGGATTAGTGCCAGAAAGAAATTTCACTAACACATGAATGAGGTTTGGATCTGACACCAACAATTGGGCAGTACTTTCCTGAGCTCCAATGGCACTGCTTGGACCAGCTTAAAAATAAAGATATAAAAATTAAATCTGCAATCTTAAGCATTAAGTGTAAATCAAACATTTATAGTGCAAATTCCTGACATTTATTTCATGATACGGAAATATTCTCAGCTAAATCAGCTACCCAAAGCTGCTTACTCAGGACTACAATTTTAAGTTTTCTATTAAGTATACATATAAAGCCCCAAAACTGTTCCATCAGTGTTCCAAGCCTGCTAAGGCAGTATTCCTGAAAATAGCAATTAATTTTGTACAAGCAATATATACAGACATTTTGACTTGTTTCTTTTTGTTAGACCAACACTTTAACATGGCTTAAGTGCATTAAGTGCATGTTAGTTTGTCAGACAGAGGCCAAGTGTTCTGTTATCCTGTTGAAAATCAAAATATTTTTGCCCTTGGCACATGCAGAGACTTATCATTGACCAAAACTGCAGGGAGCTTAACAGATCAGAATTTTGAAGACCAGAATTTGAATTAAAATACACCCTTCAGTGATCAAATGAATGAGTTTATTAAATGTGAATTCATACTCCTTCAGTAGCGATATACTGAATCAATTCAAAACACAGCTTCAAAAAAGCACAGCTACTTACCAAATAAAAATATATTCTTATATTATTACACCTATCTAAATGAAGTTACAGGTTATTACATGTTGAATATCTCTTTCAAATTTCTTTCAGACTATGCCATCATAAAAGAAATTTAAACTAAGAAGAAATGATGCTCTGGTACAACAGCTTGGATGGCAATCCTTCACATCTCAAGATAATTTTCTTAATTAGGGAAGTTGTTAAAAGAAACAAATCCTGAACTACTTACTAGTCATTTTGTTTTTCAGGGTCTTCATGATTCACAATAATTTCCTTAAACTAAGGAGAGTTACACTAAAGATCGCAACCAGGAGTGAAACATCTTCGTCAAAATCAGAACTAAACTCTGATCGCTTCCACCTCAGTTGAAAAACTTTCAGCAGAATGAAATAAATACAGCATTGGAAAGACACTTGCTCTGAGAAGAAATCCTTACAGGAAGATTGGAGGAGAAGATAACTCAGACTAAGTTTTCCCTTTACCAAATCTTAAACTATAAACAGATTTCTTGCTTTAGATGAATGTAGAAAACTAGTGCTTACAATACAAATAATTTTGCATTGATTTATCAAGATCAGCAGTGGAACAAGCCTGTATGGCTATGATTGATGGCATGGCAACAGCTGCAGTTGAATAAAAGCAAGAAAGCATCCCCAGGCATTCCAGTTCCACTGTAGACAACAAGCCTGCTCTAGCACACATTTGATAGTGCAAAGGATGAAAAGGTTAGGGCTTGTCTGGGTGGGGGACAAGCCTGTAAGAAGAAAGCACACAATTTCACACATTTTCTAAAAGAAAACAGAACATGTCAGAAAAACAGACACCTTCCATTGCAGTATGTGCCTTTATGGAGCAGTCTGGGTGAACCGATCATATTTATTTTCCCCTACTGAATCTGAGCATTTACTTAAATAAAACACAGAGAACACTGATTTTTTCCTCTAAGGAAACTAGGTCTGTAGGTTGTTGGGGAGTGGTGATGGTGTTGGTTTTGGGGGGCGTTTCTGAGTATATCATGATATAAGTTGAAAACAAAACTGACACTCAGGTTACTAAGAATTCCCTAAGCTCACAGCTCTTGAATGCATACTTACTACTGCCTTTTGTTTTTGGATTTTTGTTTGTTTGTTTTCTAAACTTCCACTTACAAACTAATTTGAAATTTAAGATAAATCATTATCACCAAAAATTACATTCAACTGCACTTGACATAAGTATGGGGCTTGTATTTTAGATATTAAAAGGGAAAAGAGCCTCATTTTATAACCACACACATCTAGCGAGGCTAGTCTGAATTATTCCCAATGGACTGCAATTGACATCTTAATGGTTTAAAAATAAATCAATAAATAAAACTAACCACAACCTGTCAATACAGTCAAGATGTGAACAATTTGTGCTTCATCTTGAATATTCTAAGTTGATGAGAACTTCTATGAGATGCTGTCTGCAATGACTCAAGAGACTATTATAAGTCCCAGTTCTGAACAAAAGAACAAGGAAACCAAAATTACTGATTGAAGAAGTGCTCTGATGGATCTCACCTTCAATAGTCAAGAATTGAATATAGATTATTTCACTCTTTAAATGTGACAACTCAGTGTCATTGAGAAAGATTATGTTGAAATATCAGCTGCTGAGGAATCCTGGCACAGAAGAGATCTGATGGGTGCTTTATACCTACTTAGTTGCTGGTTCCCTCAGTGAGTATAGGAAAAGGGTCAGTTAAGGGATATATAGCTGTGTTAACCCACACACATGTATAAAAGGAGACACACTTTCAACCCTGTTCTATACCCTCTAGTAAGCTTGCATCTCCAACCCTTTCCAACTCAACTCCAACCTTGGGCTCAAAATCCTATATACAGAAAAACCCACAACCATGTGCACATGCTGAAGTGTGCCTGTGATGAATCACATTGCTTTTGACCAGCCTTTTATTCACATCATCACCGACTGATCTCAGGCAATTACCAAAGGAACTGCTGCAAACACCCTGTCAGTGTCAAAGCACACCACTGAGCCTCACACAATTTGGAAGAGATTCACTTATGATCTCAGTGATACACATCACATACATTTTGGAAAACTGCAGTCTACAGTTACAAACTGGAGTGTTGACAATGCATGTGCTTGTTAACTGCATGCACTGTTATCCTACAAATCTGCTCCTGTTGCATTCTCAGATATCAAAAATAAGATTAAGAATATTAATTCTCTTTCAGTAATTTACTCATAGGTCTACTGCTTCACTTAATAGCAAAAATTTCAGCAGATTTTCGTGAGATTGATTCTAAATAACATCACAGAAAGGGGACAGAAAGTAAAAATTTTAAGAAAAAACTGCATCCCAAAGTCAATGATCTGAAATGGCAAATATGAAAAAAAGATTCATAAGAATCTTTGATTAAAATTCTGGAGAACAACTGTGTCACCCCAAATGGCAAATTGCTTCAAAGAAGTGTGATCTTCAGGTGGCTCATGCCTTCTTTCTTCTGTAATTACTGTCTCTAGTCATACACTTGGAGAGAAAACAGAATTTAGAAGAGCTCTTACTTAGCTAACATGTAGGTTTTAAAACATTCCAGTGTCCACGGTCTCACTATTTGGTATTTCTTATTTCTTTAGCCTTGAGGCTGAAGAAATAAAAAAAGAACTTTTCACCAAAGCTTTCTTCATGACAGCTGTCCTATGATAGTGAGCCATATAGAAGCTTAATTTCCTCACTTAAAAATGACTTCCTTTAATTTTTAACGATCTTGTGTCAAAAGCTCATCCACAAAGAGACATTATTTTTAGTGTGCTATGGAGCAATGTAGAGAATGTCAGATAAGCTGGTGTGCATAGGGAAATGAAATGGCTGGATTTCTTTTTTAATAGATTCAGCTTCTGGGGGCTTATTTCCAGATAGCTTAACATATGCAGTGACTGAAGCTTGCATATTTCCAAAAATATTCCTACTACATCAGAAGAACTCTCTCATAGCACCTTAATCCTTCCTCTCTGATACATCTTCGCAGACTACAAAGCCAATTTCCAGGGATCATTAGAATCACAGAATATTCTGATTTGGAAGGGATCACTGATCACAAGCATCACTGAGTCCAACTCTAGTCCTAAAATGCACTTTTAGAAGACGTTGCCTATGTACTTATAATGACATTCTCTTTTGCCAGTAGGGTTTTTTTTTCCCATGGTACAAGCAATTCAAGGAGCTCTCTTCAAAAGCTGAAATTACGGAGTACTAACAAAAGTACTTATATGACAAAGGGAATGTTCTGGATTGGAATCAACCCTTGTTTTTACATCACTAAAACAGGCAACATAAAAACAAAACCCAATCCCAAACCCAAACTTACCATTAAGCTGCATATTTGTCATGAGTGTTAGGCTGTGAAGCACAAGGCACCACGTCCGGAGTAAGGTATTAGGATACCATGCCAGAACTGACAGGAAGCTACTTACTGAAGCTGGAGGAGAAACACAGGTTTTTCCAAGCTTTAATCTTCAGGGTATTACTATAGGTTTCTTATTTTTACTGTAAGGTGCTATATTTAGTATTGTTATTAATATTATTCTTCTCTGTATTTACTTTGTTTTGAAAACCATTGTTCCAGGAAATTAGGAAAAGAAGCCTCACTAACACTTCACAGGAACTGGCCCACAGAACTTTCTACAGTGCCCTGACTTTAACATCTCAAAGGAAACAACGTAAAGAAACAGGTTTCAAAATGCTCTCATGGAAGTCAGCATAACAGGTTCATTATATCAGGCATTAATATTTTGGATTATCACCAAAAGATGCCTCAGATTTTCTAAGCTATGCAGTATAACATATTACAGACAAAAAAAATAGTTTAACATATCTTTGTATCAGATTAGTGGTCTGACGCTAACAAGTAATAGGGCTTTCACACTCCACTGACCCCTTTCTTAAGAGAAGGATGGTATACAATGAGATGAAATCTGTCAGAAAAGTGCATATAGTTGCACAGTTCAACTTATACTAAGAAGTGTATTTTGAAGAGTCTTCTTGGGAATAATGATGGGTTAAAACCCACAAATTTTACAATTGAATTTCTAAGGAGATTATGAAAATTCAACAAATCAACTCTCAGTTACACACTAGCAACATATTTTTCAAGTTGAGACAGTGAGCCCAAGAGTTCTTTAATAAGAACACATAAATGATCCCAATACTGATCTTATTAAAAAATACTTACTGTAATACTTTTTATTAGCAAATATTGAGTATTAAAAAAAAACCCAAACAAAACAAACTTATTTCCCATATTTAATATATTTTACCTTGGTTCAGGGAAATGACAGGTATTCGGTTCGCATTATACAGGAAAATATCAGTGCCATTATCTTTACTTCCAGAGGAGCTGGAATTCAGGCTTAATGTGAGCCATAATTGCAATAGAGATTCGAGCTGGAAAAAAAGGGAACAAACCCCACTATGAGACCAAACTCAGAACCCTAGAGCATAAAAGTTTCAATTTTAAAAGCCTTATCAATATTCTCAGCTGCTACTGTTTCATTGATAACACACCCACTCTCTCCTTAACAGGATTTGAAAATTCTGCTGAACATAATGTTCCAAGCAAATTCAGCATAACCAGCAAATGCTTCTAGGATGTTTGTATAATTGATTTCTTCTAAATATATTAAAGTTTCTCTTAAGAAGTTTCTTCAAACTTGCATTAAAAAAGCAGCTTTACACACTGCTCAGAAATAGCGTTATCATAATCTCACACCTGTAACACTGCTTTGCTTGTAAGCTTTTGGAATGTTATTAAAGTGATGTTTCCCAGTCAACCAAAATAATTCAAAAGGTCTATTTATTTAATGGGCCTCAGAGACACTGATGCATACTCTGAAAAATTCCCTTGAGGAAAATAACTTGTTAGATATTCTAGGGAAGCATCAAGGTCGTTTACACTACAAATTGTATTCTGGATGAGATATTTAAAAAACAATTGAGGGATGGAGTCAGGTACTGTATTAAAATGTACAGAGGCAGGCAGGCATCTAATCATTTATACACAACACACATGGCATTCCTTTGTATGAATCAAGAAAAGTATTGCTAAACCAATAACTTTCTAAAAAGCAACTTTTTACATTTAACATATAGAATCATTAGATAATTCAGCTTGGAAGGGAGCTTTGCTACCTTTGTTACCCAATCCAATCTTCTGCTCAAAGACAGGCCAAAGAAGACATTAGGCTGGATTGCTAGGGGGTTTATTCAACTGGGTTTTGGAAAATTCCACAAATGGAGACTGCACACTTCACGACACTTTTCATTAATAAGTTAACAATTATCATTCAGTGAACATACAAATTTGTTTTTAAATATGAAAATGTATACCCACTTTTTCAACTGTAACATGACATGTCCTCTGATAAAAGCTTTCAGCAGCTTGTATTACATTATTGGTACTGTTGCCCATGGCAGATTCATAAGCAATAAAGAACATAACATAACAGGTCACTTGAATCTTAAGTAGCAAGAAGTATAGGAACACAACTTTCGAATTTGGAGAGGAATATTATTAAAGCATTTCAAAGTTCAAAATGCTATACCTGAACATGGTGGACTTGTAGCATGGAAAAGAGTTTGTTGAAGCATGCACTCAGCATAGGTATAGATGACAATTGCACAATCAACTGGGCATTTTGGCTAGCAGCATGTAATCCCCTCAGCAATGAGTCATCTGTTCCACTAGGAGATTGTGTTACTAGAAGAAAAAAACAAGGTGTCATGCCCCTATTAATTATTTTTAAAAGTTGCTAAAAGTAATTTCATTATTATTTCCTTGCATCTTATACTTAAGGGAAAGACACTTATTTTATAATTTATAAGAACATCCTCAGTGTAGTGTTCAGTAGTGTTGGACTACTGACTACCATACTATGAAAGGCATACTTGAATATCAGACATCTCCATCTCCACAAAAACCATTTGGAAAGTGAGTCGCACAGATACATTTCCACAGCTCTTGCTAAACACATATTATAGCAGTGTCCTGATAACACAATGGTAAGACAAATAATTGGAACATCTCTTTCATGCATTATGGCACAACTAGTGCAGATAATAATGAACTTCCAGAGAAGTAAAGGCTGAGGATGTCACTAAACCTTTTCCACCCCTAAATAATCAACCAATGACTGCACGCATATTAAGGTACCCAGAGGGCTACAAAGAAACACATTTTAACCAGACGGGCAGCACAACTCACTGAAAATAGGTTCAGAAGTAAACCACTCTGAATGTTTTTAAAACAAAGTTTACTGAACAGCTGAGTTCAAAATTGTATTCAAATATTTTCATTCTCATCATTGAACAGGTGAAAACTGGTGTAAAGCAGCTTTCAAACAGCAATAATGATGCTTCACACAGGAAACTTAACATTCTGTTGCACCTAGATCAGCAAATGAAAACTTTCCCTCCACTGTAGTATAAAGCACTGTAGAAGAAATCATGCATATTTGACCAGTTTCACAGAATGTCTTAAATAGAAGCATACCCATAATTCAAAAATCTGAATAAAGAACTATCTCTAAAGCTTCACCTAACAGGAATATTCAAGCAAAATACAGCTTTTTATAAGTGACTGAGAAAAAATTAGTACAAATTTCAAAGCATCATGATCATTATGTGAAGAGAATGATTTGACAACATGTAGTTACATGTAGGTGATGTATTTGTTAATGCCTGCAGAATGGAATCAGCCTCCAGCGTGGACATCATTTTCAGCATCAGCTCAGCCTGCTGTTCAAGTCCAACTTCTAGACGTGCATCTAAAGCTACACAAGGCAACAAACAGGGTAAAACTGAATTATATCAAGGACATATATAGTTAGTTACTCTAACTTCTTGTGCAGGCAATATAGATATACAGTATATGGTAAACTGAAAAAATCTCAGTATCCCTACCAGGAGGATTGACTTTTATGCATGGTGGAAGCAGATTGTAGCAACTTACACTCTGAACTGAACATAAGATTCTCATAGACTTGAAATAGATAATTAATAAAATACTAAATTTCTGTCAAACACACCCTTATTTCTTTTCACAGTCACTTCGACATCACTCATGACTAAATCTGCACATGCTTTTCCTAAGGCAATAGCTCTCAAACAAGAGCCAAAGTTTTTTTCCTCAGTGTCTCAGGGAAAAGATCTATCACCCTAGTTCAGTAGTGCTCCTTCAAACTAAACAAGTGTGCCACTTCATTCCTTAGAGGTAGAGCCAGCTAGAAAAGAGCTTCCAAAATTTCCTGAGAAAACAGGAAGGATTTAAAACTGTCTATAGTACATTAAAAAATGTTAGAAAATAAGATTTTCTGCTATGTCGGGCTATCTCAAATACAAGTTTCACACTATATTCTCTCAGTTACCACACTGAAAAAATGTGGCATACAGGAACTTTAATTCTTTCCACTTAACACACAGAGATTGTTAAAACAGTTTGATATGCTAAAGTGTTGAATGCAGTATTACAGAAAAAAGACCCTGAATAGAACTTTACTTCATTGCTTACCTTGAGAGACTGATATGCTGACAGTTTGTGATCCATTTTTCTCTGTAGTTACTGGGGGTTTTGCAACTGGAATTCCAACACCTCCAATGTATGGATTGTAATTGTAGGTGCCATATTCGGCACCCCAGTAATCGTACCAGGTGCTGCTTATAGGCTTAAAAATCAAACAAGAAAAAGAAAAGAAGGAAAAAAATAAACAGCAACTCTTTAGGTCGTCAAAAAGCTTTTAATGACTAGTAACAAAAACTGAAGTTACAAAAAATTATAACCAGAAGATTGGATCCAATAGCTTTAGAAAATTTTGTTTCAATTCTTATTGGAGTATAAGACTGAATCCTTAGTGATTGTCAAAATCCAGCAATGTAGTTAGCTGTCTCAAAGATTCAAGAAGCCAATTTGAAAATGTTATCATTGGGTTTTATTCACACATTTGTACCATACTGTAAGTCTGGAAGTAGAGTATCACACAAATATTTTGAGCAGTTATTTATCAAGACAGAATACTATACTACTAACTGTACTATTAAAGTACCTTGAAGCCTCAGTGAGGCTCAGGGACTATTTGTACTGGCTCTGCAAAAAAAAAAAAATTGAATAATCTCTACTTTTGTCATAATTTCAGACACTAAGAAAGCATATGCGTCACAAGAAAAAAAAAAGCAATGTAACTCTGCGTGAAGGCAACTTGTGTATGCCTATCTTTTTATGGTGATATCCAATACCAACTCTCACTTTATAGATACAGAAGCAAATATGAAGAAGGATTAAGAATGAAGAGCTGTTTTTAGGCTGTCTGTTAGAGGACAACAAATCAGGCAATAAGATTATGAAGGTATCTGTAGGTGAAGTGGACTAAGGAGTACTGCCACATGAAATGACAGTAGACTCAAGAAGGCAGGAAACATCAGTAACAAAAAATTAAGCAGTAAGTGTAATTTTTGGTGGTAGGGTGAGATTTAAAGAAAAAAATTTTTACAGATAATTGGCAGAAGGACACATGAGGAAACATAGCAAAAAAAATTCAGTGTTTTCTGAGCAAGTGGTGAGACAGGTAATTTAGGTTAATTCAAATGAGATGAACAGTTTAAGTCAATAGTGAGAGATGTTCAAAAACTCCATATGTCATCCTTATGAACAAGCAAAAGAGACTTGACATTTCATTATGAACAGCTGTGTTTCTTTACAGCCTAAATATTTTTGGTTTTTAACACACATTGATATTATACATACTATTACATCTAAATGTTATTGTACTATCTCTGATATGTTTAGCCCTCGTTTTAAGTATGAAAGTATTTAGTAATTTTCTTGTTCCATAGTGAAAATAAGTTTGGAAGGTAGTTGCCTCTCTTTGTAATCTGAATCCAGTCTGAGCACCAGTCACTGCTGACTTCCTTTTTTTAAATACAATACTAACAGTATAAACTTTTAAGATCAATTGCAGCAGTAAATGGTACCTATTCTTAATAACAAAGGACAAGACCAGATCTTATTTTTCTTTTATATTATGCTTTTGTTGTCTTTAACATGTGCTGAAGTATGAGTAAATTCAGAACCTCTTCTTTATATGGGAATCTTCATGGAAAAGCAAGATATTTTGTGGTCAACTGAGACTGAACAATCTTTACGTTTCTTTCCTGTCATTCCACATTAAACACTTATAAAAAACTAAAAGCAGGTCTAGGACATCGAATACCACTATTGAAGCAGTGTAAAAGAGAAAGGCTGTTCATATTTCACATGTAAAGGTTATCTTGAAAACTCAGGTATGACATACCTTGAAGACTTTGGCTGCAAGGGGATCTTTTTCCAAATCAATATCCAAAGGATCAATATCAACTTCCATCAGGTCTTGCAGTAATTCAAGATCAATGTCCTTATCTTTTTCCAAAGATGACAGTGGTGGAGCACCTTTGATTGATTAAAAGAGTATTAACACTACCAAGTAAAAATTATAAAACAGAGTTGTATCATACACTTAATGGGTAATTTTAAGCCTTTTAATACTACAACTTAGTGGAAGAAGTTAATAAATGCAATCAAGTCACCTTTTAAAAATAATGGCAAAAATAACCAGTTTTTTACTTATCACAAAATTGTTCATGATCTGCCTATATCACCAGAATCTAAGTACCCTACCACCAAAAAATCACTGATTATTATCTCGGTAGATAAGTAAAAGTTTTTTTACTCTTTTCAATATACATATATACATCAGATTATGGAATAATTTACCCGTGATGTCATGTGTCAAAGGCTCATCTATTGTCTCCACTAACTGAACTGTGGACTGCTGGAGAGAGTCATCAGAATCCCCAGCCGAAGCACCAGCATCTTCTCCCAAAGCACTTTCTTCCATAGCTTCAGCTGCTATAGGTGCCAGCAACTCTCCTGTGTATTAAATTAAGCAGACAACTTCATTTCAAGCTTTATTCCAGTTAAAACTTAACATCCCAGTGCCTAGGCCAACTATCTACTTTTCTTCATCTAACTCTAAATTCTCTAGGGGCTACTTCTTCAAGGGGAGGAGTTCTGAATAATTTTCAAATATTCAGGCTCATATAATTCTGACCTTTTCAATGCACAAGTCACTAATTCTGGATTGACTGCAATTGCAATTTTAAATTGCATTTTTACATACTAAACTAAATTTTATGATTTGCTTGTGGTTTTTTTTAATAGTCTTAATTGTGTCAGCGAATTCTAACATAGTAATAAACCCCCCCTCCTAATACATTAAAGGAAGAAAGATTCAAGTGCAACATACATTCTGAAAAATATAACTTATAACAAACCTGCTAGAATATCCTGTAGCATACAAGTCAGAGAATACTGAGCCCATGCTCCTCCCCAAGAGATGTCTCCTCTGTTAAAGTCAGTTCCAACAAGAAGCAGCAATAATCGTTCCAACTGAGTCTCATTTACAATCTCACACAAATGAATTGTTGGTCTTGTAGCATTTGCAATTCTAGCAAGTACCTATAAAAAATACATATGCGTATTCATATTTAATCCTATGAGAGTATAAAACAGCTTTAATTTCTGTGATTATCAGATTTTGTTTACAAGTAAATTAGGTATTTTTACCAGCTCAAACTTTAGAATTTTATAAGTGTAATTACTTGAATATATTTTTTAAAGTTAATTTTTCCATGCAATTTTGAAGCCATCATATTCTAAGTTACACAAAAAGTGACAGATCAGAAAAACTTCCTCACCAGAAATTACTTCAAATCTCAATGCTGCAGCTAGTTTTTACCATCAAGTGAGTAAAAAGCAGTAATAGAAAGCTGACTTAACGTGGTCACACAGAATTCTGTTCTGTTTACCTTACAAACAAAAAGAAGTAAATCTGCATGACAAGTAAAGTCCATGGACAAGAGAAAGAGCACCAGCTTTTGCACTACAGAAATACAACGTTCATGGGCCAGTGTAAATGGAAGTGGTTCAATTTCTGGAGTTTCCTTTGTTGTTGATACTTCTGTGTCTAAAGAAGAACGAGGCCATTCTGCAGTTCTGCGCAAGCGTATTAAGTCCTTGAAGTGCTGCAGAAATCAAATTTGAAAGAAAAGTTACATTTTAAACCTAACCTCTAAATCTTTTCCCAGTGAAGCAGTGAGGCAGCAATAACAGTAACTGTAAAACTTGTTAAGAAAATAAAAGAAAATCTAAAAATATATGAGAATCTGGAATGGAATTCAGGCTTTATTGGCAAAAATTTGCTTTGGCAGGATCGTATCTGAGGTGACAAACTCATAACCAAATCAGTTCTGCAGAAGTGTCAATTAAACCTTCATGTTTGCCATAAAACATATTGAAAATACGTATTTTAGAAGTTTCTTTCATATTTCCACACCTGTACGTAAAGCTGTGAAGCAAACTGCATATAAAAATAGCTAATATGGAAATGTACCCTTACAAGAACACTGACTTCTCAGTTCTTACATTAGATAAACCATCAATAATTTCTAAAATTCTTAATGCTTCCATGGTACAAAATGTGCATTAGCCACCATAAACTGAACCAGTTTGATAGTGGATCAGGGTTCTAAACTACAACCTTTTTGACAGAGGGCCTACAAATTTAAGGGAGAAAAGAAGGTGCTTTTATTAATCCTCTCGTGCACCAAGGGCATACATTTAGTACCACAGCTCATGGTATCAGCTGTGCTAGCAGTCATTAGAGAACACAAATGCCTCTTACAATCTCACTTCAGAAGGAGCTACTGAAGTAAACCAAAGAAAGAGCTATTTACTAACCCAAAGGTATCAGCTTTCTCCTAAATACAGTACATGTTTTAAATTACTCACAGCTTGTCATAACTGAGAGTGATTAGTAGGTGAAATAGCAAAAACTGCATGAAACACATCTATCAAGTGTACAGTAATACCATAACTAGAAGTTAAGAAACTGCAAGGGGAAAGCTCTTTAGTTCCATATGTTTTTTTGATGCAACATGGCTGCTATAAAGTGAAACTTAAATAGCTGGACAGCATAGTTCAGCCAGTGGCTCATCTAAAGATGTCTCAAGGGGACCACCAGTGGATATAACCTGCTGGAAGAAAGCAGAAGACAGTGCAGGAAAGAACAGCTCATGACAAGCATGGTTAGTGAAAACTTAGGGCTTTATTTTTATGCTAGTGTTTAATTTCTTCTTTTTCTATCTTTACTGGAAACTGTTGTAAGATTTCCCTTTAGATTGCCTGTAAGGTCCAACACTCTATAAATCCCTTTCCATAGACGTACTTTCAGTCATCCTAACAGACATGTATTTCTGAAACTAGTGAGTAAATTTTTTAAGAGATATCTCAGTTTGGTACCTCGAAAGATTTACACATTTTTTGTGCTCCTTGCAAATTCCATGCTGTCATCTCTAGAAATTCCTAAATTTCAGCACCTCATCTCATAATTCTTGAACTACTACATCCACTCTCAGTATCTGGGGCTTACTCAAGATGCCACAACTTAAGCAGCAAGTACTTTTAGGAAGCTAAGAAGCTTATGAGAAAGTTCAAAAAATGTTCTCAAAAGTAATATTTATTAGTGTGAGGAGACAGACATAGGCATGATTATTTTCTCATTACTCAACCAGAAAAGCATCCAGAAGAGCATCAAGCATAAAAGCTAGCCATATAAAGTATTATTTTACGTTTCCATTGGTGCATGTCATCCAAAGTTTAATGACATGACTGGCATTCCCAAAGCTACAAGTTTATTAGTGATTTTGGCCATGACTACCTAAAATACCCCTGCAGAAGGATAAACTATTTTTCGCAGAGCAATAAGTTTCCAGATGGCTGCTGTTTTCAGTATTAGAATATACTTGATAGCAGCCATGATGAAACAACTTTTTATAATAAGGTCAAAGTAGGACAAAAATGACTTTGCAGGAACAGGTCTTTTCACACAAAGGACAAGAAGTCAGTTACAATCATACCTTTGAAGTAGCCTGCTTTAGTTTTGCCTGTTCTACTAAAAGTTTGTATGATGATCCTTTGTTGCTTTGTATTTTCTCTTTTTCCATCTGTTCCACCAAAGCCTTCTGTTTTGCTTTTAATAAGTTAAGTTGCTAAAAGAAAATGTTAATAGGAATAAATGAAAATTTAAGCAATAAGATGTTAAAAGGATCAGTATATGTTCATATGATAAGCAATCTTCAGTTTGAATTTTAACTTGAGCTTTTCAAATAGTTTTAAAGCACAGCTTAGGTGCTTGCACTCAGGTGTGCTCATATTTAGAAAATGCATTATATTTATTGTCCAATATAGGCCACAGAGTGGAACAATACACTCCAACATTTGCTCTTCTAGTAGGTCCCATGCCCCACGGTTTAAGACGAATGTCAAAGAAGTTAGGCAGCCTTTAGCTACAGAACTAGACCAATGCAAAAGCAAGGCTGAATGAGTCCCAAGGCCAAAGCTGC
This sequence comes from Pachyramphus minor, assembly GCA_013397135.1. Lineage (NCBI taxonomy): Eukaryota > Metazoa > Chordata > Aves > Passeriformes > Tyrannidae > Pachyramphus > Pachyramphus minor. The sequence goes on from VYXB01010422.1 coordinate 771,984, forward strand.
TCATTCTAGAAATGACATATCCTATAAATGATATATACGTATGTGAAAATAGCCACTACCGTGCTGGAAGTCACCTGTTTATGATGCACGAGCTGTTTTCTGATCTTTCGGGAGTACAGTCTATCTAGGCTACTGTTGCCTTTAGTAGATCTGCTCAGACTCTGAGTGTGAAGGCTATTGTTTATAAAACTCCACTGGTTTCCTAATGCAAACAGAAAAGAAAAGGATATATTAATCCATCTTATTAAACCTCAATTAACTCCAGAGAAAAGTCTTTGTGTTTTAGTGATGGTTAGCACCTCAATAAACTAAATACTAATGAAACAAGCAAAATCTAGCTCTCTTAGTGTTATGCAACTATCACTCCTGACAGTAATATTTCTGTTTGGTTTTAAAATGCAGTGGCACCATGTTGTTTTCATTATTCTTAAAACACATACGGAGGTTACCAAGATTCTGCTAAGTAAAAATACCTGAACAGCTTCATAACATAAAAACTTTATGTTTTTATTTTTAGAAAAGACGTTCAAAGAAAACCATACCTAATCAGCACAATAATAAAAACAACAAACCAAATAAAAAATGCATTTAAAAATACTGGATACAAATACTGAAACAGTATGAAGTCATACTGTTGCCCTTTCTAACACTACAAAGTGTTTCAATACAGTATACTCTCAATTGTATAATCCACAGTCACAGGACAATATACAGACATTTTACAACCCAAAATCAATCCTGCCTTTTTTTTACCCCTTTAAAAAAAATGAAAGAAATCATATTGCTAATGAGAAGGGAATGCAAAAACGCAGTCAAGAGTGCAAATAAAATTATCATAACATCCATTTTTAAAATCTTGTTTTTCAAGTGAACTGACAATATATTTTTTATTTGAACGGCTCCTAAAGCAATAACCATAGAAGCAAGTTTTGATAAAAAGTGTGATATACCTGTCAAAAATCGTTCTCTCTCTTTTCCATTCAGAGGTTTCTTGGCTGTGGCTGCTTCATCTTCAACAGTAGCTACATAATCCAGTAGTCTGGACACCAGCATTACAACCCAACTGATCATGGGAATGTCTAAAACTCCTTCAAAATAAACACATTTGAGAGCCTTAATTTGAAGCCGTAATAAACTTCACACATATTTTACTAGGCCACTCTCCTCTCTTTTTTTTTTTTTTTTTAAATTTAAGAGGATAAGAATCTGAGCACTCAAAAATGAGGGGAGAAATGAAACATTCAGCATAAAACTCAGATGCAAAACAAAATGTCACTGTTCTCTTAGTTTGATGAAGTCAGAAGTCAAAAGCCTCACCTCTACTATTTAAGCTAAAAATTAAGTAGCATTTTTTTAAGTCAAAAATTATAAGTCTAAATTTCATAAGTACCAAATGCATAATGACAGTTATTTGCATTAAAGCACACAAACTAGATGTCTCAAATTCCATAGTGTGAAATTCCTCCATCAACCAGGGCTTCAACAAGACAGTTACCACCATGCACACAAATACCTTAAGTTTTACTCCTTTATTTGCATGTGTATTTCCATGTAGCCATTTGAATAAGATGCAAGAAAGTAAAGACTGAGTTCAGACTAGATTAACCAGGCTGATGACATTAATGACTGGCTATTGCCTATTCCAGTCTCACACTTCAAATGCCATGTTTTGTACAGGCAGAAGGGAAAAAAACGGATCTTGCACATCGTTCAAGAAAAATCTTCGTGTGCATGGACAAGTCTAAATGAACAGTTCTAAAGTGAACTCACCAGTGCTCAACAAAGACCAGAAACCTACAAATAATGACCCCTTAATTACAGTCATTATGCAAATGGCATACTTCTACGCAGTGTCAACACAGCAAAGACAGCAGCACTAGAGGTTTAATGCACATTTTCACATCCGCGCACTGTGCTGAGCCACATTTAACTGTGCTTTTCATGCACCGACCTCAAAAAAGTCTAATTAACTCAAACTATTATTATGTCCAGATCAAACAAATAAACTAAAGCACAGAAACAACTTGTCCAAAATCACATGTAGCTGGCATCTAAGCAATAGGATGCAGCCTGACCTGTTAATTCAAGTTTCCTGACCACACTGACAGAAAACAGCCCACCCCAAGCAAGCAGAGGAAGAACCCAAACAGGTAGGTCCATAACAGGACCTGAACAGGAACAGGTCTAAATTGCAAGAACAGAAATGAGTAGCAGTGGTGACCACTACACACCTTTCTGGTTGGCAGAATAAAAAGAAAGGAGCCTGCTGCAGAGTGAAGTACATACCTTTTCATACTCGACTTTAAACAAGAGTATTTCTTTTCATATCTCACAAAAAAAAAAAAGAAATTCTCAGCTTCTCTCCCTCCAAGTGTCTCTTGCTTATTCCTTTTTTCCCTTCTCTGCCTCAAAGTTTTCAACTTCTCTCCACCCACAACACTCACCTCTTGCTCCAATTGTCTTTTGTTTTTTGACTTTTTCCCCGACAAATGTTCACCCTCTGACCCTTAGTTATGTGTGATAGTTCTCAAACAGGAATTTTTTCTGCCATACCTGATGCTTCCACCACACATAATATTGCCCTAGTACTCACCTGTACTGTCCAGGAGGAAGGAAGCTGGAAGACCAGCAAATAAAGCTCTGAGGTATCAGTTACTTCTGCTTCCTAAAGTCCTCCATGAGGACAACTAGTAAGGCAAGAGCTATGAAAGGAATTGGAAGCTGTGGGGAGAGTGCAAACAGAGGTAGAGGAGATGTAAGCTTGGGTTTGCCTCAAACTAGTTAGAGACTATAGCAGGATATGGCCACGACAGAGAAAGTACATGGTAGACCAGTGGAAAGCAATAGGACTGCTTCTGACACCAGCTGTAGGTTGGTTTACATCAGGAGACAAAGTAAAACTAAGGACAGAGTTTCAGCTGGTATCTACAGACTTCACAAGGTTAAGAATTTTAAACAACGTATCTTATGTGATGCTCCCCTACATGTACATAACAAATGAAGTTGCCTAGAGTGTGATGTTTGCTAAAGTAAGAATTTGCTTCAATCTCAGGGTGCTTAAGAAAACACTCAAAGAAAACAAGAGTTCAGAGAATATAATTTCAGTAATTTTTGGGGGTCAAAAAAATGTAAATTCCTCATGATCACCAAAATACCCCAAACTCCATGTAACTTGCTGAAACTATATAGATACACCTAACAAAGCTGTCTTCATAGCTGCGTTTCACCTCGAAAGCTTGAAACTTAGAAAGGATCTCATGAGCAAAAAGGGGCATTTCTTTCCAAAATGTTAAATTCCGAAGTCACTAGAGCCACTAGAGTTGTCTACACATTGGATGGTCACCCCACTCTGTCCAAGGTTCCTAACTGAATTAAAAGCAATCAAATAGATTTTGCTCAGATTTAAATGGGATGGGGGAGGAATCTCTTTTACCACCTAAAGAATAAGAAGATTCATCACATTTTAAAAGACAACTGTGTTTTGGAAATGTTGCAAACAAGCAATTTCTTCTTTTACTACACCAAAAATTGTGAGTTAGTCTCTCAATTCTCTAGCTTAGAATTAATATGAAAATAGTTTCCCAAATTAGAGGGCTACCTTCAGTTCTTCTGTGCACAGGTAAATGAGGTTGCAGTGGTGACAGCAGGTTATCCAGGAGATTAAGTAAACTTTCTAAAACACCACTGTTGCTAAGCGATCTTTGGCCAATGCAAGAAAGCAACATGAAGACCCTAAAAATAAAATTTACATATTTAAGATTTTATCTTTCAGATTCAGTAATATTCTGAAACACCCCTTACAGAACAATATTGTCCTAGGCTTTCACCTGAGACACAGGTTGCTACAGAAAGCAGTACTGAGGCCCAGCAAGTGAACTGGATTTCACATCCTATTGTTTTAAGGTTAATGCAGCATTTTAGGGTGAACATTTTCTCTTTCACCCTCAAGAGGCCAGCAGAGCCTTCCACACCCAGAACAAGATCTCATCCATTTCATTTGCTATTACATATTACTGAATAGCTAGGATACAGAATTAAAACCATATATCCTTGAATTAATTAAGAAAAACTATGAAAATATATATGTTGTTGTCCAAAGAAGGCAGAAAGCCACAGAACAGCAACTATGTCTGATTAAAACAAAATGCTAATGTTTAAAATATCGAAGACCTCAATCAATAATCAGAAATAACCAATACATCTAACATTCAGTGCTTAGCTCCACACATGCTTGTTCTTATCTTTTGCATTAAATGCTAACAGTGTGCCTTCCAGTCTCACCCCTATTTCCAAATCCAGTAGAAGAGCAGCTCTATGATGAGAGTACATTTAAGCTTGATAAAGGAGGCCTTTTCTGACACTTGGGAGCAATCCTGCTAGCTATGCAAAGATCTCCAAGTAAGGAAAACCAGACACTTATTGTAGTGCAAGCACCAAATAGGTGCAATGAACAACTACAATCAGACATTTATTGTTTGTAGTACTTTTTTGGGTCTATTTCTTAAATCAATGAAAACGATGGATGAGTATCCTTCAGTCACATTTTGTTTCCAATGTTAAGTTATGAACAATAAAATTACGTCAGTGATCCACAGGTAACATATCAATATAAACTTATACCTTACCTGTCTTGTGGGAAAATGAGAAGTTGTTCTGAATTGTATAATTCCTGCAGTACGTTTGAGAGAAACTGACCCCACCACCTTTCTCCTCCACAGAGCTGAACAAGCAGAAGTCCAGTATGCAATCGTATCTTTGGGGTTCCACTAATACACAGGTGTTTAAATAACTCTTCACAAGCTTGAGCATGGAAAGTACTTTGCAGAACCACAGGAACCGAGTGCCCTTTAAGAAAAGAGAACAACTATGTTTAAAGAGACACTGACTTGAAAACATAGCAGGAAAAAGTTCACAGTAAGTTTTTTAAAGTACTAGGATTTGACTAAATGGCACAGGAAGAAAGGAGGAAATACATGGGGAGACGGTAATTTGCAGGTAACTCATAAAGACCAGGCCATTTGGTCACAACCAAATCAATTCCATATCAGTGCAAATCCCCTCCACCCCAAGTCTACGCAAAGCAAAACCAAAACCATCACCATGCTTAAGAACAAACTGGTACAGAAAAGTACAAGACAGCAAAAAAAAGCAAAAAGAAAACCAAACCAAAACACAAAAACCACCATTCCTACTCAGATTTTTCAATTTCAATTCTCCAAAAATTCTTTCAATGGCAACTTTAGGAGATAGAAATCTTTACTGGATATTAAAAAATCATGAACTGAGATACCGGTTTTATGAATTCCCCCCCACCCCTCATCCTCCTCGAGGCAATTTCTGCTTCCTCTGCCCACTTCTAACTGCCTAATCAACCTCCAGCGCTGCACAGGCTTCAATGCTTGCAAGATCCTTCCACAAGGTGATTCCATTTATGAAAATAACATGAGTATTCTGCCTGAGCAGTTTTTTGTTACTTCAGCAAACGGAAACAGCCCATAAAAGAATCAGGTGACTATCTGAAAAAAGGAATACGCAGCCAGGACTACAGAAAAGGGAAAAGGACCTTGACACCTTCTCCTATCTCTTTCAGGAAGCTTGGTGCCACTGATGAAACTCTACACTTATTTTACCAGCTACTGAAATCACAGTAGATGTGGCTTTGAGAAACCTGCCTAGCAGAAGGTGTCCCTGCCCATCACAGGGTGTTGGAGCTAGATGATCTTTAACATCCCTTCCAATGCAAATACGATTCTATAGTTCTGTGATTCTACATCTAAATATAGTTTAAAAGATTTACAGTAGGAAAGTACAGATCAAGACACAGAAATACTTGTAAATGGTTTCTAAAACATGATAAAAAATAAAACCTTCAAAAAAATACTAACCATTGGAAGAATGAAGCAAACTAAGCAAAGTATCCAGTAAGTATCTAATGATGGTGCGTAACTGTTCTGTGGATGACATCTGAATCAATTCTTTTGGATCAGATTGCTCCTTGAGTGTTTTCCTGCTTGCACCTAAAGCTACTTTGAGCCTCTGAACGGCATGGTGAGCCAAGTTGAGTTGAAGCTGTAGCTGAATGCAATCCTGGTAAGCAGAAAATACTCTGCTATCTTCTTCTACTGCCTTGTCTGGCTTTCTCAAAAAGTACTGGGCATTGTTCGCACTATTGAGTGGTGGCAGGTCAATACTCTGCAGAAGAATTTCTAACCGATGACAGGCCAAATTGTACCTAAAGGGAAATATTCAAAGAAAACAATTCAATACACATTAGCAAACAGCAATGTATTTGACAGTCACCCTGCCAGGAGTAGCTTCTGGTCCATTTTGCATGCACGGTTAAAACAGACACTGCAAAAGAATACAGTGTAGTCCTTGTTACTGCTACAAAGACATTCACTGCAAAAACTCTACAACATAAGCAGAGTTTTCTTTGGTCTGAAGAATATAATGGGAAGAAAAAAAGATCTGTACCATAATTATATCCCATTATTATATCTGTACCATTATATATTTTACATCAAAATAACTAGTAAACAGACATATTTTCTTCCAACCTGCACTGTATGTCCTCTTGCAAGGCAACCATCATTGCCAAATGTTGGTCAATTTCAGGCTGATTTGCAGCTTCACCTTCTCCTCTGAGGGGATCGTGCATTAGTTTCAGCTCATTTTCAAAGGGTAATATATAGGTATGGCCATAGTAAAACCCTAATGGGATTTTTGCTCTGGCATTTGTGCTGCCGTATCGACCGATAACAGTGATCTGAAAGAGAATGCAACTCCCTTGTAACACAGTTGTAACAAAACAGGTAAAATAAACATAAAATAAAAAATAAAACAATAAAAATAAATAAAACAAATAAACAAAATAAACACCAAGTCAAAAATACAAGCTGGCAGCCCATGGCTTGGACAGGGGCACTCTGTGCTGGGTTAGGAACTGGCTGGAGGGCCGGGCCCAGAGAGTGCTGGGGAACGGGGCTGCATCCAGCTGGCAGCCGGTCACTAGTGGTGTCCCCCAGGGATCAGTGTTGAGTCCAGTCCTGTTTAACATCTTTATTGATGATTTAGATGAGGGGATAGAGACCATCATCGGCAAATTTGCAGATGACATCAAGTTGGGAGGGAGTGTTGATCTGCTGGAAGGCAGGAGGGCTCTGCAGAGGGACCTGGATAGGCTGGAGAGTTGGGTTGATTCCAATGGGATGAAGTTCAACAAGGCCAAGTGCCGGGTCCTGCACTTTGGCCACAACAACCCCCTGCAGTGCTACAGGCTGGGCACAGAGTGGCTGGAGAGCAGCCAGGCAGAAAGGGATTGACAGGAGGCTGAACAAGAGCCANGAAGCGACTGGAGCACAAGCCTCGTGAAGAGAGGCTGAGGGAGTTGGGGTTGTTTAGCCTGGAGAAGAGGAGGCTCAGGGGAGACCTCATCACTCTCTACAACTACCTGAGACGAAGTTGTAGCCAGGTAGGGGTTGATCTCTTCTCCCAGGCAATCAGCAGTAGGACAAGAGGTCACGGGCTTAAGCTCTGCCAGGGGCGGCTTAGATTAGATATTAGAAAGAAGTTCTTTACAGAGAGAGTGATCAGGCATTGGAATGGGCTGCCCAGAGAGGTGGTGGATTCACCACCCCTGGAGGCTTTTAAGATGAGGTTGGATGTGGCACTGAGTGCCATGATCTAGGAATCACAGTGGTAGTGGATCAAGGGTTGGACCTGATGATCTCTTCCAACCCAGTTAATTCTATGATTCTATAAATCAAAAGGTTATAGCCAAGTAAAGTTTGGTCTGAGGAGAGCTTAAGTGGAAGTTCACACAGTAACAAATGCTAAGACTTTAAAAGATAGACTATACAGTGGGTTTTTACCTTCATAAACCTGCAAACTGGGGGTGGTAACAAGTCATGTAAAATAAGTGAATGTGTGCTAATGTCAGTAGCAACCACCAGTCGCCTCCCATCCACTTCTTCTCCTAAAGTCCAGATGTCAATTGACAAAGAAGCCAAATCTCCGCAAGTGGGAATCAACACGTCTGTCAGTAATATAGGTCTTCCGAAATCCAACGTCACGAATCTTCTTGCTCCTAGAGGAAAAACACAGAATTGCCTAAAATACCAGTGTATGCTAACCAGTGAAGAGATGTTACTTTTCTAACAATAAAAGCCATTCTTTATATATTGTTTAAAAGGTATATTTGTATATTTGAGGCAAAAAATAGGTGCACAATCTCAGAAACTCTCACTACAGCTTGCACATTTGGAGAAGAAAATTCTGGTTTCAACTCTATTAATTTTTTTTTTGCTTTTTATACACTATTTCAGAACAGGTGCTTTGTCCAGAGAACCATCATATTCCCCAAGCCCCCAGTATTTTTCAACTGTCACCAAATGCTGGGTCTTAAACCTCCAGATATGACAGAATATAAACCGAGAAATATCTTTTCTCTGGAAAGCCAAGTGAGACTGTAGCTAAGCAACTTATGTAAGGCCCCAGAAAATATTCCATTTCTTACTAGAAAATGTGTCAAAACAATTATTAGGACTTGTGGTTTTACCTGAGTGCATTCGCTCTATAATAATTGACTGATGAGGTGGAGGTTGAAGAAAGTGTGAAGCGTGAGATATTGCAAGAGCAAGACCAGATCCAAGTGGATTCTGAAGAGTGGAAAAACATCAGTAAAATTAAGTAATTAAAATCTATGCATTTATAATGAGCTACTCTCTACCAAAGACTGTAAGAAAACCTCTTGTGATTTAAATATGTACAATTTTGACACCTCACCGCATTTAAATTTGAGCATGAACCATCAAAATATATTCAAAGAATTCATAACTCCTTATACAGTTAAGATAGCTCTAATTAAGAGATACCATTTGAGGTACTATAACATATCTTGCTTTCATAAGTCATTTTCACATTGTCTAAATTTAGTGATGTAGTTTTCACATCTCACCCAAATAAACAGGTATTTAGTAGCACTCAAGTACAAATTAAGACCCTGGTAATGCTTGCAGCATCTTGTTTCTCTAAGAAAAATAAATGAAAGTAATTACCGTTCTAGACTTGCTTGTATTTTTGTTATGAGCTGCAAGGTTAACTGTTGGGGGGTCAATGACTGAACCAGGGAAAAGTTGAGCAAGCTCAGCATTAATAACGGCAGAAACTGCTTCATTAGGTGGAGTCAAAGGTGGAGTCATGAAGAGAGGAGTTGTTTTTGGTGTGGGTGGAATGACATCTGAAGGATGAATGAAGAACCCTGGGGCTGCTACTGGATTAGAAGGCACAGAGTTGTGAACAGGACCAACTGCTGATGCTGCTGCTGCCGCTGCTGCTGTTGTCTGATGTAATTTTGCTTCCAGCTTAGCTTTCTGTGGGGAAAATGAAAGCAGTGTATGTAGCAGATAATACTGCTTGTGAACATAAGAGTAGTACTGAGCCACTAACTCAACTTTTATCATACAACTAGATATAGCCATATTCAACATAGCCATATTAGATGTTCAACTACAAGCTGCAAAATTAAACTCTATTTAATTTGACTCACTTGCTGAGGAACATGAGTAATCAACTGGAGTAATCAAAAAAATAATAAAACCCCTATCACTGATCAGGAAAGTAGAGTCAACACAGCCAAGCCTCATACTGACAATGGCTTTAAGACTGGTATTTCGCTGTGTCAGTAACTGTGCTTTTCATTTCAGTGGGCTTTTTCAAATTCAGACTGATATACTTACATATTAAGACTTAGTTTTGATTACAGACTCCCAACCCACCCTCAAAATACACAAAAAACAAGTCTGAAAACCAAAGCAAAACGGGAGACACTCTCAGCACTTTGTTTAATAACAGTGATCCAGAGTGCAGAGCTGTTCCTTCCTCAAATACACTATGGAGAAAAAAAAAGAAAAGAAAAAAAAGGCAACTAGTTCTGCAACTATTTTGTCAGCTTTCGAAGTTTAGAGACAGCACTAAAATATAGCCAAATAGTCTCCAACCTGTTGCTGAAGCTTCAAAAGCTGCTGCTGTTTCTCTTGCAGCACCTGGAGCTGTTGCTCGGCTGAGGCCATTGCATGAGAGAGAGACTGCAAAGCTACCTGGGCTGCTGAACTCAGTGCTGTCGAGGCTTCCCCAACCGTTCCAGAAGAGAGGCCACCAACTGCTGGGGTAACCCCAAAGGTACTCACTGGCATGAAACAAACAAAACAAAACACGTATGTAGAAATTTTAAAACATTTAATTCCTTACTAATTTTTCAGAACAATGTAAAAACAAGAGAAATATCTCCTTTTATTCAGTTCTTGCTACAAAGCAACACCATCTTGAATTACAAAGTATATGGTTTATAGACTATGCACACTGGTCATACATGCAACACTTGGATTACGAAAAAACCACCTAATGCTCTGGAATTCTTCCACCACATAAGGCTGTAAGGTAATGATGCAAGCTTGTACGTTATACTCTCTGACAGAAACAAATTGATTCAAGTTAATAAATTTTTCATCCAGTTTGTTAAGCTCCAAGAAGTTTAACTTCACATATAGCACCTACTTAAAAAAAACCCTGTACAAACAAAACATTTCAACACTTCCAAAACTGCAGCAATCTGTTTGTCAAACAGTGTTTTTATATCCAATGAAAACTATATTGTGGAACAATGCTAAGTAGAAAAAAAAGAAAAATTGTATATACCAGTAAACGTACTTGCATCGTCCCTTTCTATTCTAGTTCCATCACTTGTTGAAACACAGGTAAAGTGCAGAGGTTCAACTTCCAGAAGTCCAGTAAGAGAAGTAAAACTACCTTCAGCTGCTGCACAGCTACTTATTTTCCCATTTCCTGAAAGAGAAACATGTATCTGCATAATCAGCCAATGTTTTCTTGATAGCAACATTTCAAGTCATGAAGTGTTGAAAGGGACAGCTAAACATAATCTACATAATTTTACGTAGTTCATGTTGTGGAACAAAAACCTTAACACTATCACATCCACAAGGTAAGTGGAAGTGTATTTTAAAGAGGATAATGCTGGCAAATCTGAATAGAATACATTAATAAGTCAAACTTTCAAGTGTGACAACAGAAACATAGTACAACCTTCTTAATTCCAGAAATAAATTATATATGGATGCTCTATTCTTTCTACACTGAAAGCAAATTAGCTTGCAAAAATACATTGATGTTACTAAAAAGGCAAAGGAAGAAACTGTCAGACCAACTAAGATCATACACCAATTTAGTATAAAAACTAGACTATTAATCAATTTCCTAGAAAGTTCACACAGTTGTATGGAGGGAGGTATGGGAAGGAGAAGGAAAATAGTATACAAGAAAAGGAAAGGAGTCACTATGACTGAGGAATATGCTTGCTTTAAAAAGAATTTCCTGACAGGTAAAAATTATCTAATTCATTGGACATTCCATGACCTAAAGATTCACTTACAAACTAACCTGAGAGTATAGATACAAATATGCTTTTAAGGTATTTTAATGCCTCTGAGGCAGAAAAAATACCAATACATCTAATATGTAAGCAGAGGAATGCCATATAGCAGCTTCCCAGCTTCGGGAAAATCCATTTAGGTTTCTCTACCTATGTGAGTGTTGCTAGTCTAAATGAATAATAACATATATCAAGGAAGTTACTCCATTCAGGTGACAGATGATTACTAGCTGACTCTGATCCAAGGAATGAGAGCAGTCTTGCTGTTTTATCTTTACCCTTAGATATTTTACAGGGTAAAAAAATAACAGATTCCAGAAAGAGACTTTTTCCTTGCCCTAAGGCCACAGGAAATGTAAAAGATATCAGGAAGCAAGAGACTATCTTGAACTTCAGCTTGGCTGCACAGCTGTGAAACAGATGGAAAGTATAAAACCAAATTTTAACAGGGAAAACAGTATAACAGAGAGATTTATCAGCTCTTCCACAACAGATTACTGCTAAACATACGTACCTGACAGAACATCAGACAAATCTATTTCATCTGACTGTACTCCAATGCTGCTGTTGTACACATTTTTACAAGACGAACCACATATTTCCAGATCAAAAAGAACTGGATCGAAAGGTGAACTATATAATCCATATCTGCAAATGGAGTAAGACAAACAGCACTATTCAAACAATAAATATTCATATAAAATAATTTACAGGAAAAGGCCAAGTATTTCATCACCAGGATTTATTATATTCCAAACTATTCATTTGACATATCTTAGAAATTATCATTTACTTATATTCATTGAAATAATTTATTAGATGGCCTTTTCAAACAGTTTATCATGCTAAATAGGTAACTCTTTGTTACTAAATAGTTTTGAAGATATAGTCCTGCACAACCACACTCAGACATGGAAACTAGAACTGCAAGCCTTAGACAATTAGCCACAACAATACACATGCCTGCACATGGTAAATCAGACATTTGTCTGAAGTCAATGAAAGCACAGTACCATTCCAAAACAGCAAAAGAAATTCCACTTCAGCTTGTTCTTCCAGTTGAAGTAAAAATTTTAAAGGAAACGTTGCTAAGCATACCAATCAACGCTTCCAAAAAATATCCCAACAGAAGAAAACTCATAACATCTACTCTGGCAGTGCTGCAGGGGAAAACATAGCACCATCACTCAGGTAAGGGTGGCCCCAAATCAATTAAGGCTTTATAAGCCAAGAAAAGGGAAAAATCAAACTAGTATCAAAATCAGTGTCGGTTTGTGTTCTTTTTTGTGTCTACCAATACCCATTACCAGCAACTGACAAGAGGAAAAAAATGGAAATCAAGCCAAATTATTAAGCAGGAAATGAAGAACACGTGTGTAGGCACAAGAGTGAGAAACAACACTCTGCACTTTGAATGGCAAGAGACAGAAGAAATATGAAATATTTCCACAACCAGCAGGGACAGTAAATTCTTCCACCTTTTCCCTCTGCCTCCAAGCAGTTTCTCTTTTCTTTGGCAGGTGAGGAAAGCCCCCAACAGGTAATGCTGAGAAGGCTGGAGTGTTTACATGCCTTTTTTGATCAGGTAGTCACAAATGTGCAAAAGTCTACATTTACACACCAGCAGCAAGGTAGAACAGATTCCAGACTTCTCTGAATGCTAAAATGTTTCCACAATAGCTGCACTCGATGCTTTTTTTGCCACAAAATACTATGACTGTAACTAGTCAGAAAATGATGAATGATGTTACAAAAGGGCAATACTTGCTACAGATCATCTGAGAATTACAGTTCAACCCATCTCATGTACATTTCCCAGTAATGCTACTTACGAGGTAGCAAATTTAAGATGACAACTTTATACTAAGAGCAACACAAAAGAGACTTGGTTGCTCCTCTGCAAGCATGCATTGGACAGGACCAGTGCATACACATTTGACAAGAAAGGCCTGTTAGCTGATTGACCCTGTTTCATAAGCAAAGTGGCCACTAAAACACACAAAACTGCTCAGACAAAATTCAGCGAGGTACCTTCAGAGCCTGTTTTGGATCTCAGATTTACAAAGTCAATAAATAGGTCATCTCAACACTAACATAATACTTGCATGATTTAAATGAAGAGTTTGATTTATTAAGTAAGCGGGTGATAAAATCTAAAAATTCTACAGAAGCTGTGTAGAGTAGGGTCAGAATTTGAATGTACAGTAGAGGGTTAAATATATTCTGTCCAACTGAGATTAGTTGTTTAAAGCATGGTGCTAATAATGCCAAGGTCAAGGGCAAGAGTTGGACTTGATGATCCTTGCCCATCCCTTCCAACTCAGAATATTCTGTGATTTCAGAAAGCATAGCGCCTTTCACGCATCCTTCAGCAGGAATGATCAGGTTCACAGTTTTAAGCTGCATTAGCAACACTTTTCTCAAAAGATTATAGAAGTTACATCAATAAAAAAAGAAGGATGAATCAACAATGTCACGTAAAACCCCATCACCTTATTCATCCGTGCAGTAATGAATATTTAAAATGCCTCTTCCACTTAACTTGTCAGAATATGCAACTGGAGCAATATCTAAAATTTTGTGTATTACAATACAAAGAAGATAAGGACCAAAGAAAACAGCTCAAGGAAATGCTTTAAGAATGACTACAGATCTGGAGAACACAATCAAGATACAAACAAACCCCTGGATAGCCAAAATTTGTTAAGAATGAAATAATCTGCTCTCCATTGCCAATGTGCCGAATTGGACAACACAAGCACTAAAATGCTTTTGTAGCAGCAGGAGAGATTTCAGATAAGATGTGAGCAGGAGACAGTTCAAGTGTTAATGATAAGAATAATTAAGTCATGTAACACCTTACAATATTTAAAATATTTAAATTCCACCACTACTCGAATTGGGAACTTTAAAGAACGAGTTGGAAAAATTTTCTCAGATTTGTTAGAGACAAATCAACCTGTTTTGTTGTAAGACAGCCTAAAATACTGTCTGAAATCCCTTTTTTTGTTGTTCTCTGAACTGCAATCATGTAACACACCTAATTGCCTTATCCTTGAAAATTTTACTTGCTTTACTGTGGCACATGATAGTAAAATGAGCATTACTCTCCCTGAAGAGAACATGAATGTGAAGATCCTTTAACTAGACATCTGCTTTTATCTGACTACCAGATGTTAGACTATTGCACCTGGGAGCAACTCAAAGAGGAAAACCACAATACTATAAATTCTGCAACACAAATGCACACAAATACAATAAAATACAACTCAGGGAGAAGGAAGGGAAAAAGGGCAAAACAATGGCTGCCTACTAATTTCTCTTAAAAAACCCCAAACAAAAATAACAGTATTCTCTTGATCTGTAGACATATGAAGGAAAGGCCAGCAAATTTTGCTTACATTAGTAGATCAAATAGTCAGTCCCTGTTAGAGAGTTATAATAATCAAATAAGGAATAGACAGATGGGTCTGCTGCTTTTCTTAAGCTAACTATAGGGTTACCAAGTTAAAAGAGAATGCAAATTTAGTTCCAAGGAAAAAAAAAAAGAAAAAGAAAGAAAGAAAGAAAGAAAAGAATCAGTAAAACACCATCTAGAAACATTCAGAAACCCTAAGTTTGAAGGATACCAAGAACAGAAGCTCACTTCAGAAATCTTTCCCTGACATGCAGATAGCTATGCTCACCACTAAGTGATCTGAAATATCACATGTACCCAAATTCAAAAGCGGGCAACTGCAAAGGAAAACACCTTCCATTTCAGATATGCCAAGGTAATTGGAAGCAATCTTTATGAAGGAACAACTCAATTCCCACAGAAAGGTGCCATTTCTCATGTCAAGTGTAATTTTCATATTTTTCTCCTCCATTGGTTTTCTAAAGAAAATTCAACATGAGAACACAAAACCTTTTTTCAGTTCAAAATTCCCAATTATCCAGGTACCATTTCTATTGCTGGGATAAGTTTTCTGACCTACTGCAAGGATTACAGATAGTGAAATAAATTAATACCTATGAAGAGGTATGCAATAGACAGCATGATAAGGATCCAAGTATAACACCTGAGAATAAGTTTTTATCAAGTATTTTGGAATTATAGTCCTTTAAAAACAAAACAAAAAACCCCAAACAAACAAACCCTAACATCCTCCCTGCATCTAAAACTTTACTTATTACATTTTCTACTACATTTTCCATTTTATCTGAGGATTATGAACTAACCTCCAATAAACCTCTTCTACCTTGACCTTATTTGACTTTGAGGAAACCTCTTGCACCCAAACCACAACTGAAAAAGCTGTCAAAAAGCAGCATGTTCCCACCACCATAATGCAGCTTTGGAAACTGCTACAAAACCGAACCATCAGAGATTTCCTTTAGGCATCACATAAACACAAAGCTAAATGGCAAATCAGTTCAATATGTAAAATATCAGAGTATGAAATTACATTGATACATTATTTAAAATAAGCACCTGCATTCCCTATAAATTACTCCAGGTCTCTACAGTTAAAGACCTGTTCTTCAGTAGAAATACACCAACTGTATGGTCAGCCTACAGAGAGACTACAGTTTTGTAGAACTGAAACTATTTGGTATATTTGATTCCCTCCAATGCTCAAAATAGGACATGCTTTGTTAGTCCTTACACTAAAAATTATAAATATTAACTTAAGGATTGCACAGACATAAAACATAACATACACATTTGCTTATATAAAATGTGAGATAGCAATTAAATTCACCTTTAACTTTGCACAAGCTAAAACTGTTTTCCAGAGCTGTAGCTCAAACAAATATGGCAAAACGTATCTTTTTAAAAAATGTATCTTTTTTAAAAACACCCAGCCTTTTTCAGAACACCAAAGGATGGCATTACACAATTCTTATGTTTGTTTTTATTATGTTTACATAATCCACATTTCTTAGTACCTTGTTTGAAGTAACGCTTCCATTGGTGTTAGGCGATCCTGCAGCTGTCGGGACACAGCGGTTAGCAATGATGCACAAGCTGTACTACATCCTGCCAAATCTTCATCCTTTACATAATTCAGCAATACAAAATACCAGTACACAGATCCTGCATTTCAAAAAAAATAAAAATATTTCCGGTGAAACATTATAGGAATTTTTCACTGAGAAAGAATGCTTTGAAGGATAATTAGTTGAAGTGATAAATGAAATACCTAATGGTTACTGAATACAGACTAGAAAATATTCTACTCCTTCCCCTTTTTTGAGAGACTTCAATTTAGAATCATTTTGTAATCATTAGTTTCTACAAATACTTCCAATTCTCTTATCAGCTTACACATACTGAAGGAGAAAAGGTTCCCAAGAGACAGCTTTGCACACTTCCTTCATTGCTTCTGCCCACAACAATTGAAATCCTCTTGATCTATTAAGGTGCTAGGCTAGGGGTTGCAATCTTATCAGAGCCAAGCTCTACTCTAGATTCAACTCTTTTTTCTGTGTTTATCCTCTGGTTTTTGATTCCTGTCTCCTTAATCTGTATTTGCTGGAGTCACTGTTTACTTACAAACCAGTTCTAGGAGCACACTGTTTGGAAACAAATCTCAGCTTCCTCCTTCTCCTTCCCTCTCCATGCCTTCCAAAACCTTTACAGCAGCGTGTTAAGTGTTTCTACCTGGGTGGTAGCACAACAAACCTTTTGGAATGCAAGCTAATTTTCCTGCAAAACCCTTTCAACAAGACCAGTTCAACAATGTCCTAGTGTGAAAAGCAGGCCTTGCTGCTCCAAATACGTGGATAAAGTCATCTTCCCATCCCATCTGGCACTCAAGAGGTTTCAACAAGGTGCTAAGACACCGTTAGTCTGCAATGTAGATAAGGAAGGAATTTAACTTGATTAATTTCTTTTAGGTGCAGAAGAAACCAAAGTGGATTGCTAATAGGACATCATTTGGATAGTCAGGTTTCCTGGAATAAATATTCTAATTTTAAAAAATGACAATTTTGACTGTCACTTATGTTGCTGAATACCTTCAAGAATTCTTGCAAAACTCACTTAAGCTCTTCCAGACATGTCAGACTTGGCACTTTGGTTTAAGTAAGCTCACTTGCAAAATAAGCTTGCTATCTGCAAATACCTCCTTCATACCTGGATACCACACCTGACCATACCCCTCCAAGAAGCATTTTGTACTAACCAAAACATGACAAACAGCAAATGCACCGTGTATGCTTTTGACAACAAACGCTGTGTACGTACCACCTGTCGCAGCAGCAGGTAGAAGAGGCATATTGTCGAGCAAAGCTTTTAGAAGAACTGATCCAAACCCCTGCTGACTCGGGTCACACCTGCCATTGCTACAAAGAAAGGCAGAGACACTTTAACATTTAGTGAAGAAAGAACCAAGGATGACATCTCCTCCAGAAGATGAAGCTTTGCAGTCACACCTTAAACACATTTTTCCTGAACACATCTTCCAGATCCTGTTGCTTTATGAATTCAACGTCAAACAATAACAAACACGTTTGTACAATTCAGACTGCATGCAAATCCCCCAAATATATATAAAATATAAATAGACAAATAAAAATAAATGTAAATAATCAGCACTGACCTGATGCACAGTGCGAGAAATCGTGCACATTTGTGAGCTATGCTCCGCCCAGCTTCAAAGAAGCACACACGTATAATATCAGAGACACATTTACGTGTTTTAGAAAGCAAGCTGTCATTTCCTTCCTTTGAGCTGTAAAAAAAGTTGCATAACTTAGAGAACCATATAAAACTTTTTCTTTTTTAAGTGAACTGATACTGAGAAATAGCCATGATAATCTGGACACAATTCCTCCCTTACCTGCCAGGTCCATTTGAGTACACTCCAGCCAGCCAACAAAGCGTGTCAAGTACAAGACTCTGAGAGTGCTCTGTACTCAGACCATCATCTGTCTTCTTGCAAAGCGCGGTGAGCAACTTCTCATGGAACTCTGAAAACTGTAACATGGCACACCGTTGAACTCTAGGGAGGAGGGGAAGGAGATAAAAACCAGAATTATCCAATATGGCCATTCTCCCATTAAAGTGTCCCTCCAGCTCTGTATCCTGTCATAAGAGCAGCAAAACAGAGAATCCTGGATAAGTGTAAAACCAGTACACAAGCACATATAATACCTTCCATGCACACATCCCCATCTTCCTATTTTCTGCTGACAGAATTTCCTATGTTACGATATACCTAGTAACCTTCTGTGAATTTTTTCCTCCTATTAACTTGTCTAGCAACTTCTAAATGTAAACAAACTTCCACCATGCACAACACTCTTTAGCAAACATTTGTACATAACTCTCTTTGCAGCCTCTTTGACCTCTTTATGCCCATTACAGTCAGTGCCACCACTGTAGGTTGGCAGCTGGTAATACACTTAAAATACTACGTTGTTTGCGTTGAGGTCTGCAGTACCAATGCAGAGACTAACCATTTCTTTGAGTAACAATTTGTTAGTTAAATTTGACTCTAAACTTCTTGAAAAATAATATAATCTCTGCTGTAACAAATCAGACAACGTGGAAATAGAAAGGGAAGATGCTTCCTTTAAAAAAAAGAACCAAAAAACAACTGTCCAAATAATTTATCTGCTTCACCAAGAAAACTTTGTATTTGCTTTTTCAAGCCAGGCAAAATAATCACTCGACGTATAATTTCCTGCATGATGGTATTCCACCACAGCTTGCACAGCACAGTGCCCCCTAACTCATAATTTATAGGATTTTCCAAATAAAATAAGCTTATGAAATGACAACTTGAAACAATGGCATGACTCAACCTATTTTGAGGACTAAACTTTTTATGAGAAGTGTAACCAAAGTTAATATTTCTTCAGAACTAAAAAAAACCTACTAACCTTTCCTTTGAAATTGAAGTTTTTTTAAATCTTCGAATTGTTACAGACACTTCTTGAAGTAAGTCACAGCCTCGCAGATTATCTGATTTTCTTGAAGAATTAGTGCCTTCAATTTTGCTAGATGGCTTTTCCTGATGGTTTTTTTGGAAAAAATAAAATTCAAAAATCACATTGATTTTGACTGATTAATTTTTATACCTTGTTGAGTGAAATGCAAACAGTTCAGTAAAGTCTCAGCTTGAGCATTGTACTAAACTACTTTTGTTCACTAATTGCTTTAATAAAAACCAACAAATTTAATAATCTTCTGTAATCTACTATGTTCTTACTATTCTAATCACATCCTCAAGATGTATGTGATATCATCCCATCTTAGAACTACAAGGATCAAGATTAAAATATGCACACACACAAATCATTGTAGGAGGATGAGGCGTCTCACTACTGAAAATACTCAGGGAAACAGAAGTTTCAAAAACAAGTGCTCAGAATGTAAAAGTGCAGAACAGACCTTTTCAACTAAATATGCACAAAAGAAACAACTTAAAGAGATGTTGAACTCTAATTCTTGAAGATGTCAACACAGTGTCAGAGTGTTTACAGAGCAATTTTTAATGGCTCTGAATTCTCCTAACAGCTGTTTGGTTTTCAGATCACATAAATCACAGCAAGTCTACAACTAACACACGTCTTCCTTGGCTGTTCATTACCTTGCCAGCTGCAACTTTTGCCAACAATGAAGCAAGTGAATGGCCCTTGTTAGTCTGAGGTTTTAGAGGTGGTATTCTAACAACTGGTCTAATGCCACCATTGCAGATTTCTTCTGTTCCTCTGTCGTTCACTGCTTTAACATGAATTAAAAATGAACGATACTTGCCACCAGCCATGCCTAGAAGTGGGGAAAAAAAGGGAGGGGGGGAGAATTTGCATACTTTACTAAGGCAAGTTGTAAACAGATTTCTACTTCACAGATCTAGTGCACATGCAGAGCTCAAGCATCTTTATTACAGTACTTGACCATCACTTTGAAACTGTTACACAGCAAAATTTGTCAATGTGAAAATAAATAAACCTACATCTGACTACAGAAGTGTGATATGCACTTCAGCCACACATACTTCATGCAAACAGCATAATAAACTGGTTTACCTTTAACAAGCTTTGGACTTGTTAGTGTCAACATTCCAGCATGTCCTGATAGATCAAGCCCAGTAGCCAGCCATACTGGACCGCAAAGTATATCTTCCTTGTGTTCCTCCAGAAATGGACACAATCTAAGACCTTAAAAAATATGAGTAACATGGATATGACATAGCCATAATTGTCACAAAATCTCATCATTTGCATGTCACAAAATCTCATCATTTGCATGGATTACAAATACACCATGTCAAACTCTGATCACTAAATATACATAACTTTACATCAAAAATTACCTTCATTAATTTCACTGGAAAATGTCTAAAAATGAACCTCAAGTGAACGACAGTTTTCAAACCATTTTCAGCTGTATAATGTGGATTATACATATGTTGACCATCTTATCAAAGCCAGAAAACATAGAACTGATGAAACAATGAACCAATATAATAGATCCACTACTCTTACTCAAGTCTTTACTGAAGCAGGACAGAACTGTTTAAAACAAAACAAAAGGAATAATAAATTTAAAGCAAGAAGACTGATTTGTTTCTCCTGTGCTATAGTCAAATTATTGAAATCATAATTCACTCATCTCTGCTGCTCCTTTCTCAGCATGAAACATCTCCTTTCAGCACTTTTATTAACCCTTTCATCCCTCCTCTCATTCTTTGCAACACCTTTCTTGGAGTCATGGAATCATAGAATGGTTTGGGTTGAAAAGGCCCTTTCTAGTCATGCTCAAGGATAAGCCTGGTAATATAAGCAAAAAGGAAGTGTAAAGTAAGACTGTTAAAAAGACCAAGAAAAAGAATCCATAGCTCATACTGAGTCACTACAACTGACAATTTTTAGTCTGCAGCTCTCCTCGGACCCACTCTTATTGCCTTTCACAGTTTAAGGGATCTTGTGGAAGAGTGCTGGTTAACAAAAAGCTGTAAAAACAGGCACAGCCAGTGTGATATGACTCAAAGTCAACAGGACTAGTTATGAATTCTTTAGTAGCTGTTCCTTATTTTCTTTGTTTACAGAATCAATCTCTGCAAAAGCCAGGTATGCAAAGAAATATTACACTAAAACTAGCTAAAGAAACAAAGCAAAATGCTGCTGGAACAGTTTAAGAATTTTAGTTAGGAAGGCGTCCTATCAATTACTTTATTTCTAAATTCAAATAAATACTAATCTGCTTTTAAGCAACAAAGCTCTTCAGTAGTTTGGGATATTTTTGGTGTGTTTGTGTTAAACTTTCAACTCATTAAGCGAACAGACCAGTGAGAGAAATAACTTTGAAGAGAGATGAGAAATTAGTATATTTTAAATGACTGAGAATTCTTTGCAGAGGAATTCCAATGTATCATTTAAAAAAAAAAAAGCTCATATTTTAAACAAAATATAACAAGATAAATAAAACTTACATTGTGGTTCCTCTACATCCATATACTGCATTTCTTCATTGAATTCCACCAGTCCTGGTTTTCCATTTCTCTCCACTTCAATATTAAGGGCTGGAGATAAAGGAAATGTGATCTGTCTATCTACTGCTGCTTCTGGAAATAAAAATATTAGCAAGATTTCAAACATTGCTCAACGCTCAGGAAAAACAGAAGCAAAATTATCAGCTTTCTGCCCACAACACTATTTCTAATAGAAAANGGCTCAGGAAAAACAGAAGCAATAGTTTTCATAGCAAAATTATCAGCTTTCTGCTCACAACACTATTTCTAATAGAAAACCACAAACATACAAAGGCATGTTTTTCATATTAGGATTGAACTGAAGTTGCAGCAAATAGTTAAAAAAATACTTCTGAAGGAGCCCTAAAGAGCCTGTTTTGCTTTAACACTGCCCAAATTCTTTTCCCCTAATAATCAGCTGCAAACTACTCCTAAGCAATCAGATTCCCATACTGAAAGTTTGATAAACTTTAAATACTTTAAACTTAAAATAACTGGACTGCTCCTGCTGAACACCAAAGATTATTTTGATAAAACTTAAATACAGCCTTTTTTTCAATTAAATGGATCACATAAATCATAGATGAAGAGGACATGCATGCAAATTAACAAGAAGCATATACAGTGAATTAACTGCCACACCAAAACCATTAATTCCAAACTGGAAGAATTATGCCTCTGGTCTTCCCATTACTACACAGTGAATATTTAACTCTTTCCACGGTTCCTGTCATACAAAAAAAAATGACTGAATAAACTCTCCCCTACACATCTTCCCTAGGTCTCATTATCTTAAAATTTCACTTCCTTTCTCCCCCTATGGAAGGAGAGAAGGTAACACAGGGAGTTAATTGAATTTCAGTCTGAGGTTTTTACACATTTTCAAGAGCCATCAAACAATCCTGAATATTACTTCTCTCTAGGATTAGAACATTCTGGTTAAGATCCATCACAGACATAAATTATCTAGGTTTGTCTTCCCTTATAATGAAATCATTAGTGCCCTATTACTTTATTCAACAGTGCATAGAAAAAAGGCAAATGTCACTAAGCTCCTTTTCCAAAATTCAAGAAATTGAAAAAGGGGAAGAAACAACTGCAATGCAGTCACACTTTGGCAAGATGTTGGTTAGTTGTGCCTCCTCAATCCTACTGGATAAAGAAGAAAAAAAGATCTTGCCAAGGCTGCCTTGCAGGTGCTCTCACATTCCCCAGTCCTTTCCAGGCTAACTGACCCCTCATTCCATGCTTTTTCCACCCTATCTATAACAAAAAAAACCAAATTCCAGTATATGTCAGGAAGTGAAATCTCATTTTCTGGAAGAGCTCTGTTATGACTTCTGATCATTATGCTGTGCGGAAAATTCAGAGAGAGCTCTGGCAATCTACTTCACAGCACAATCAAATGTCTCCAAGGAATTACCAACTTATGAAACTGTTTGCTCAGAAATATTTAAAACTGAAGCATTAAGGAAAAGAGTTTAGCTTTTCTTCTACTGTTTTGTTCCACAGGTGAAGATTTTCACATTAATTCTGACATCTAGATCTGTAAATGGACTGAATTCAGGCTGAAAACAAAGCAGGTTCCATTCAGAAGAGCAACATGGCCTATCTACCCAGTCTTTTAATTTGACAGAACAAATTTCTGCTACATGTTAAAATTAAGATTTTACTGCAAGCATTAAAAAAAAATAAAGAAACTGAAAGAACACCTGCTGTCCTGCAGTCACAGCTAGCACTTCTGCTAAATCTAAACCATCTTGTATCCTAAAAGAATTGCCTTTTCACAAAGAATATTACTATGCTAGAATATTTTGTTCTTGGAAAACAACCAGTATTTAAAGGAGTATATCCAGGGCACATTTGTTGTTGTTAAACACTGGGGGATGTTCCAGAGTGGGAAGTTGTATGGAAGCTTGTCAATGAGCTTTGGTATGCCTGTGTTCCTTTTTGAAATTTTCAGTTCTCTTACCCTTGTTTAACTGGGATGCTCTTAGCAATCAAAAAAATGGGAAAAAGGGAAAAAAAAAGGGTTTTTATGATCATGCTTGCTGTTCTCTCCCAACACATCCAGCAACTAATTTAATAATATCTGACGGCAAGATTTTTCTGAAGTAAGCAGTTCCCAGAAGCTTTTGGAAAAGAGGTGGCCAGATAAAGGTAACCAATTAATGCCTCAATAAGAGGAGGTGCTGCATGTGGTATCTTCCTGTCCCAGCAGACAGGGCAGCAGAACATGCAATGAACACTCTTACCACAGGAAAATCCCAATGGAGGCGCAAACTTCCACACCAAAGAACTGATTTCTCAATTTACACTACCCCTTCATAGGTTCCCTGAGAGCTAGTAAGATACACAGTCCAGTTAGGAGTCTTCCCAAGGCAAGAGTGTTCCTAACTTTGGTCCCCTCTGTCAAAGCTGCAAGGAACAAAAGGTGAAATCATACTGCAGCTTTCACATAGCTTAGTTAATGAGCCAAAGGGTGAGAGAATTCCCAAGGAAGCCAGTTTTTTTTCTACTGCCATGATGAAAAGCCTTGTCATTTTCTCACTAGCAAATAATTTCCTTCTGTGACTTGGAACGATTTATTGTAATTTTTTTTTTATATACCAAGACCTTAGATGAGCACTTCTTGTTTTATCAGTCAATCTCTAAGATGATTTACAATTGACAATGTATTTTTTTAAGGACTGTAGGATTCAAGCAGTTCAGAATAATAATTGAGTTCAATCTTTTTGAGCTATGTGCTTTTATTTGTATAAATGTCAGGAATTTGAAACTGTTTACATTCAAGCATGGTAAGTGAAACAGCCCATGATGAGAAACGCAATGAAATGGAAATACGTAAAACTGGAATACTTACGCAATTTCAAGCAATTTTTCTGACATCCCAGAGAATAATGAGTTTAAGAAAAGAAATAATGTTCTGAAAGTTATCTTAAGTTATTTCTTACCATTTACTTTCCCTAAGCCTGGAGCCTTATTTTTCAGTAAAGTCACTTGAATCTGGGGAATGTTGGTGATGTTTGAATTCAAAACAAATTTGAAGTCCACATGTCCAACCATACAGGCTTTGGGTAGAACCAGTTCAAAGACATGCTCATCCCAGCTGTTGCTGTTGGGAAAAAAAGAAGACAATGACCCAGTGTTAAGAGATGATTCAGATCAAACAGGAAGCACCACACAGTGCGTTCTGCATCTATGCACAGTGTCTTCAACAAGAAGAAAAATGTGCTTTGCACTAGTTGACAACCACATGAATTTCTGAAATAAGTGTCTTTCAATTTTTCAAGTTAACCATATTAATTTTGTGAAGATGATGTTAAAAAGCCAATCAATAAGTCAAGGTGAAACAATGTTCGGGTAAAATCAGCAGTGGAAAGATTCCCTATTACCTTCATTGCAGCACCCTTTTCATATTACTGTAAATACCAGTTACTGGTTTCCATGAAAAAAAGTATGAGAAAAAACCTCCAAATACAACATTAAAAAAGTGAAGTGTACTACCAATCAGCAAAGTGTATGAAAGCACAAGCCTAAGTACCTACCTTTCAATCTCTTTTAACCTGCCCTTGATGTTGTTTAACACTTACCAATGTCACTGTCTAATAGTATAAAAGCCACATCCAGAGACTGAAAACACTAGTTTCAAATTATTTTAAAAACACATTTGATAATTCATACAGGATGAAAAGTGCTTCTTACTAAATGCACACTCAGAAATCTCTGCTGGGCAAAACACACACAGTTTTCTTTTAGTCAGTCACATTTTTGATTTGAAGACAAGTCTGGTTTACATTGAAAGAGTAAATTTGAGATAATAAGTACCTCTCAATAATCCATTCCATAGTTTTACACCTTAAGGTTCAAAAGATAGCTCAAACCAAAGAGTAATTAAAATAAAACTAACCACCTGTTAATTGTCCTAAATTGTCCTAAAAGTGAACCATTTGAAAATAGATTAAGGAATGGTGCAACTGTATTTAATTCTTTACAGTAATATCCCTGAAGGCCAGATCTCCCTCAGGCACATATAATACACTTAAAAGAGATTTCAGGTAAAAGTAAGGAAATGGTATGCCAGCTTTCCAGAGCAAACAACATAGAAAAGCAGTGATTTTGGGAGGAAAGATGGACAAAAGGTAGCTTGTGGTTATGATTTAAGAAGCAACAGTGAAGAATTTTAAGCTAACTGTACAATAACACAAGTGAACAAAATAAAATGAAAATGTATCATGTGGTTCTGGGGAAAAAAACACCCAAAACTAAAACCTCTCTAAGTAACTGTAACACTAAATACTTTGAATCACTTGTGCCTTTCCTCTGGCTTGGAGAATATACACTCCAGTGCAAAACAGGGAGAGGTTTGGTGGTGGATTTTCATGTCATGCGAAGCATGGTCTAAACAAGACATTCAAAGCAGTCAGACTTTTGAAAGACTAAATAATATTCTGCTCATCCAATTTTAGTTAAAAGATCTAGTACAAGCCCAGAAATGAATAATAAACCACTTTGTCTGCAGTAGTCTTTTGTAGTGTGTGTTGCGAATTACAACTGTTATTTGTCTGCTCCAGAAATCTATTTCTGACAGAACTGAGCAGCAGATGCTCAATAGGCTGTATGGAATAATGAACCGCCCACTTATCCAACAGTAAAGAGATCTCCTTATTCCTGTGGCAATAAACTTCACAATCTAATTCTGTGATTAGTTAAAAATACCTTATAATGATTATTTTTTTTAGTATCCCATAAGTCTAAGTGCATCCTGTTTATTCATGTGCAAAGTTTCAAAGTAGCAAAAATAAAAAAAATTACTTCCTTATTATTTTCCTCAACATTTTAGTATATGCACCTTAAGTATCACTTTTCTCTGACAATCTAATGCAAGGTCTTTTAGGAACTCTTCTCACCTTTGACTCCTTCCTACATCTATAGCATCTCCCTGAAGAAGAACATACAATCCATACTGTATTCTAAATGTCAATATACCATGATTCTCACAATTACAAAATATTTTACGACACACTTATTCATTTCTTTTCTCAAACATCTCATCATCTGCTCTTCCACTACAACTCAACTTTGAACTGCACAGCCATTTTCAGAGTTTAAACACTGGAAAGAACATCAGTACATAGCTCTTTCTTCTTTCATATATTCTCAAATATGCCTCCATAAAATGAATACATAAAATACATCCTACATATATTTGAGAAAAAGACAGGAAACTCAGATGTCACTGTTTTATCCATGCACATTAGGAATTCATGTACCTCTTTTAAAAGAATTAACTCCATTCAACATTTCAGTTGAATACCACGGAGGGGACACTACTGATATTTAGATAATTCACAAGGTAAACCACACTCTGTTTTTATGTTTTCTTTGTTACACAGACTTTTTTTAAAAAACAAAGTAGGACTGAAAGAGCAGGAGTATAATATAATGCCATTCTCTAAAAAACATTTACAGGATTATCTCTATTTTTTTGAGAAACAAAAGAAATACCATATCAAATTGCATTACTCATCCATCTAACCCTGTAATCCCACATCTTGATAGGTATCAGTATGAGGCACTCAAAGAGGAGATAAAAGGAACCTCATATTAACGACCAACAAAATAATCCAGAAATCAAAAAATGTCTTCCCAGATAACTTTTAATTAAGAGTTAACATTGCTTTCAATCTTAAGATTCTACCCTAGAACAAAAGGACTCTAATAATTTTCATCATGAGTCATTTAGCAGCTGTCAAAGACTTCTAGTACTAAACCAAAACTTTTAACTTTACCTCTTTACAACCCTGGTTTACTTTGCAGCAGGCAAAAAGTAAAGTCTTTTCCTCTAATGAAACAATATTCATAAGCCAATTTTCCACTTATCACCTTCCAATTAACAGCAATTACCTTCAGTGTTTGCTTCCTTGTATCTTCATATTGATAGCTTTTTACTTTTCAACTGCTGCTGAGCACACTTGGATAATCAATTGTTTTAACTAAGTTATTAAGTTATTTTCCAAGGAACCACCTCCCTTCCACTTGTTCCACACAGAATATTTTACTTACACAAAGCTAAACCACAAGATAAATAAAGGTTTTAAAACCTATAATGCACTGCAAGTTTTTAACCACAGCTTACAAATATTTAACTTAAGCAAGTTCAGCTCCTGTTATGTGTCAGCCCTGAAAATGCCTGCAATTATTACCTGTTTTCCCACCTGGAATGCTTCATTATCACATGCCAGCTTTCCACTTGTTTCTATGACACGCTTTTTCTGCTCCATGTATGATCTCTAGCTTCCTTTGGTTATTTCACTGTTCCCACTCTATGGCCTTTCCAAATCTTACATATCAGTGGAACAGATGTGTAACAGCCTGACCTAAAAGATCTTTGCCTGACCTACAAGTTTCTTAAGCACATCCCTTAATAAAACACAAAATAAAACTTATATCTATATTTTGTTTCTCCAAGTATTTTTCACAAAAACTATGCAAAGCTAATTCCAGTAGGTTTTAAGCAACTCTTCAAAGAGACTGCAACACTGCTCTACTCGTATTCAGAATCCCAGAGGAATTCCAAGTTCTCACATCATGTATTAAAAACTAAGTACTTCTACATATACCATGTTGGTGCAGTTCATTTCAATGAAACTACTACCTAAATTGTAGCAAAACTAGGGCTCTGTAGTGGCTTAAGTAAATGCCTCACATATAAAGATTTAACTTCACATGAACAGACATAAATCCAGATTCTATCTTCATATCTTAAAATAAATTACAATACTATTTCTTTTAGGACAACTAATTAGTCATACTGGCACCATTTTCTGATTAAAAAGATATACTAAGAACATATATATGCATAAGAAGGGTGAATCAGACTTTTACAGAATATATCAAGAATATCTGTAACTCTGGCAAATGTACTCCTGTAATTATACAATGAAGTGGTCACATTTGGCAAATTAAAATACCCCAGTTCAAAACCTGATGTTTCAATTTGTTTCAGGGTCCACTAAAACGACTCTGGCAATCTCAGGAAGACCTGTAATGCAAGCTACCAGGGATTATCATCTTTAAAATTACATGTTCTTAAACTTGCACGCTAGTTAAAAACAATTCAATTGCATGAAATTTTTGTACAGCTATACAAACGTGTTGAGCGATGCACACAATTCCTTCTGGGCTGTCACCCTCCTTACCTGTCTGTCTGTAGCTTCCAGGTTCGAGTATGCTGAGCTGCATCCCCGTGGTGCTGCTGGTGCAGATGCTGAGGGTGCCGCCTTTGCTGCTGCTCTTGCTGGACTTCAACCCAACAGGGAGGGACAGTGGCTGAAAACCGTGGTGTCAAGGTCTCAAAACGGGTCAGTTCCACCAGGGATGTCAGTGTTTCAAGGGAAAATGGCTGGTCCACCAAAAGATCAACTCCTGAATAATTACAGAACATACAGTAATTACTACGTAGATTTTTTTCCCCAGAACACTTTGAAATATATCCAAACTGCTACAGATACAAATAACTACATATTATATGAAGGTTTTTCAGTTAAAAAAATTAATAATAAAAAACACACACAAAAAAGCAACACCCTAAACAAAGCAACCAAACAACCCTAGCCTTGAAGCCAGTATCCTTTGAAGGCAGTTCATTTGGAATAAATTTTCTAAGTTCTGAAAGCTCTGAGCATGCTGTCTGGGATTTACCCAGAATCATCAGCCATAAGTAATTAGCCAGCTACACTTTGAAGATGTAAAGCTGATCAAACATTTTTTTTTTTAATATCTTTATTGCATCAGATAAAAAAAGTTTTATATTTCATGAAAACAGACATCGGGAATTACTATATAATTGTGACATTTTTATCACTGTTTAAAACATCACTTTGGCACCTGTTTATCAGTACAGACTTGGTTTATGGTGAATTACTGGAATGTTGTGAAAGGTTCTCAATTTAGCTTAAAAGAGGGGTAAGTGGAAAGCAAACATGTCTTAGGTGATGTACATTAAAGTAATGTAACACACTGGGCATAGACAATTATATTGTCTTCTTGTCTTCATATTCAAACCTTTTACTGAGAAGACAAGGACATTAAGTATTGAAAACTGAAATATCCCAGGAAGCCAAACACCTAAAGAAACCACAAAGAAACTCTAAAAATAATCAGATTTTCTGACAAAGATCAACACCCCACCCCTCAAAACCCCAAACAAACAAAAAAACCCAGCCAAACAAAACCTCCCAAACCCATGAAACAAACAAACAAAAAAACCAACAAAAACCCAAACAAACAAACGAACAAAACAACAAAACGCCACCACCACCACAACAACAAAAAATTAGTGAGGGAAAATAAGATACGTACAATGTAAATTTTCTTGTATTTGGAGCATTTTCTCTTAAAAATGCATTTTGGAGAAAATCTTTTCCTTGTAAAGAAATTATGGTTTTCAAAAGGAGAAAGTTTGCTACCTGACTACTACATTCACCACCTGGGCTGGGGGGATAATAATACACAAATACCACCCTCACAGTGAAGTCTGAACCTAGAGACTGTCTTGTAAAGCAAGCCAGGTTGAGCTCCAGGTGAAACACCCAGAGTCAGGTAAAAAATTCACTCTCATTGCAACTACAATAATTTCTATTTGTCAATCTAGGAGGCAAGTAAATGGCAAAGAAATTAGAAATGCTTTAGAAACTGAATTTCAATAATAGGGCAGAGACCTTCACTTTTTTAACTGCCAAATGTGAACCTCATTAGCTGGATGACACTGCAATGAGAAGTGAGATCATTGCTTAAACTGTACAACAATTTTATCTTTGACTAGACCGGATTTTTCCTGCTTCATTCTCCTTCCCTCTCCAACAGAAACAAATACAAATTCAAAGTATTCAGAGCAACCACATACATGTGATATCAACCCCTAAAATTGAAAAATGAAGGACTTAACTTTCCAGTGTTGTCAAGTACACTTGGCTTCTTTTGAAAAATTATAAGACTTTTATTCTATTCTAATAGAATGTTAAAGCAAGCTGGTTCTAACAGCAAACTTAAAAGCAGGTTTTAGTCTGGTCAGGAAAAACAATATTCTTTTTCAATTCACTTAAAAAAAAATGCATTATTTTAGATCACTTCACCACAAAAAAGTCACTGCTCCTTAAAAGGAAATAGTAACCTAAAATTAGCATATAGTTAACTTATTTCCTTCTAAAACAATACAATTCAAAATGCATCCAAGTTGTAAATTCATGCTAGAATATAAAATTTAACAAATGCATTTGAGAATGCCAACAACAGAGAAAAATAAACACACAAAGCTCACAATATACAGGAATAATATACGGGCAAAAGCTTCTGCTTATTGCGGGAGTTCATTGCCCCAAACAGAAACCCAGAAACCTCTCTTGAGCTGTGTCTCTGTCTGAATAACAAGCTAGGGCAAAAGTGGAAGAAATTTTTTTTTTCTGCTGTCTAGCATTTAAAAGAGAATTAATACTGATATTATAAATGTTGGTGTCAAAGGCTCATCATGATTCATATAGATAATGACTTAGAAGATGTTGGCACAGTCCTGGCAATCATCACATATACGCTAAGAATGCTGTATTATTGACTTCAGTATCCCTAACCTGGATAGTCTGGACTAAGAGCTCTGCAAACACCATTTGGTTTGCACTATTCCTGCCCAGTTCCCTCATTTTAGCACTGGCTTCCTATGACTATTAAGCTTCTCTCACAGCTTTTAGTGGCTCAGTTTGATGCCACAGCAAAATAGTTCTCAATTTATCTGATCACCACTGTGTACCTAACAACTCTTTGGAAAGCATTACAGACCAAGATGAAGCAATACTACACTGTCTGAATTATATGACTATTTAAAGGAAGACCTGCAGCTTGTGGACAATCTAAAGTCACAGCTAGTTTGAAATCCATCCATAAATACATCAATTTCTTGTTCCAATAAGCCATACTCAAGCCTATGCTAAAGGCTGGATGGGAAAGAGATAAAAAAGGGGAAAAAACCCCCCTTTACAGTACTGGCAGAATTTAAACAGTAATGATCATCTATTTGATTCATCAGGATAGTCAAAGTTACCACTTGATTGGAAGTCACTGAAATTGAGTGTACAGGGAATGCATCCATTGAAGCATATCCATGTCCTTGATATTTATATTTTCTTTTTTTGCTTTATTCACCATTAGCAAAAGAAGGGTGCAGAAGAAAGCCACAGACCTCTTTCGCTCACATATATACAACAGTTTATTTCCAAGTCATTTTCAAACTTCAGGAATGGCTTCTTTGGTGAAAAAGAGGAGGAGGTGGAGAAATTCAATCCTCAAAGCAACTGCTGTAATGCTGCTTAGAAGAAATCTTATGACAAAAAGCATCTTTTCCTTCCCTCCTTTGACTGACTTTTGCAGAATAAAATTGGGATCATACAAACACAGCCTAACACATAGAAGTGTTAGAAGGCTGACAGCAAACAGGGGCTTTGGGAGAAAGATAGCAAGTAGCCTGCTGACAACAAAGATGCCATGATCCAAAATGGCCCCTATACTGCCAGTCAGTCCTCTCCCAGCTTTTTTTTGTCCTCTGCAGCTGCAGGCAAAGAAACCCCCCAACACACACATGTACACACAAAATTAACCTGATTTCTCTGAAACAGTCATAGCTACATGAATGGTTTATTTCCATTGTATATTCCTCTTTTAGCTTCATGCTTTATATGACTTAACTTTTGTATTTTATATACTAGGTAATCTATTCCCAGTGTATCCCTATTTCTGTCTCAATAACTAAAACTTCCAAACTCCAATCCAACTAAAACAATTTTGCTTTCTTTCTCTATCTTCAACAACTGCGGGTTAAAACAAAATTAAAAAACATAATAGTTTTACAGGTCTCTCATAAACAATTCCCTTTATAAACTCAGAACAANCAATTGATCTACATTAAAGAATCTTTCATGAGGGCTGAAAAAAGATTGAGAGGCCCACACAGGAGCTCCAATAACCGGCAAACTCACTGTTCTCCCTGACAGACAGGAAGAGTCCCTCACATTTCTCCCCGTCTGCTTGCCTAAAAAAAGGAACAACCCTCTTACTCAACTACTTAATTAACCTTAGTGGGCCAGGAGACTACAAAAAGCAGGTTTGTTACAGGTCAGGTATATGAAAACCTCAGTAAAGACAACACCTAAACAGGATGTTTAGGGTAAAAACAGTATTTGGACAACGGAAAACAATTACTTCTTGCTGTCCAAGGGTAGGGAACCTGTCAAGGAAGGAAACTAATACATAAAGGACAGAATTTGAGCTCAACCCAGGCAAACTGATAAAACCAAAAATCCAAGAGTCCACATTACAAGCTTAATTTATCTACAGTAACTACATTGCCTGACGTACTGAAAGTATCAATTCCAGTGTGTGCAACAGTATCTGCTAAATACATGCCTTGTACAGTTTTATTAAGTAGACCTGTACAGCTTCTGCATGAAACTTAAAGGTGATTATACATAATAAAGACATGATTTTAATTCCAAATAAAGATCTCAAGCCT
Organism: Pachyramphus minor; assembly: GCA_013397135.1. NCBI lineage: Eukaryota > Metazoa > Chordata > Aves > Passeriformes > Tyrannidae > Pachyramphus > Pachyramphus minor. Next base: position 805,456 of record VYXB01010422.1, read on the forward strand.
ATTTAAACTATGTGGGAAGCTCAGTCACTGCACAATTACCTGTTTCTCACTGTCTGCCACACTTAAAATCACATTTAGAGATCAGAAGAAGTCAATTACATAAAAGTTGTTTGTTCTTTTTTTTAATCAGAAACTACTGAAGTATTATGCTTGTACATAATCAGTGGCAGCAACTAGAGAACTCCAACTTTGGGCAGCAAAAAAATTATAAAATATTAGCATGTTACTAAATAAAGTATGCAACTTCCAAAAATTACAGAAGATTTTTTACTCATAGTACATTTACAATGTGCAATTTACCTGTAATGCCTGGACTAGAAGGATTAGATAAGGGCTTGGTGCCTTCTGATGACTGTTCTACACTTTTGGAAAGCGATCCATCTACAAGAATATCAGCTTCATCTATGTCATCACAGGTCCCTCCAATCTGAAGGAAATGAAGTTCTCCACCTAAAATCATCACAGACAACAAAAGAAGAAAGTTTAGACAAGCATACAGCTAAACTCATTTCATAACTGGCTTGTAGTTGAACTGCTATGCAATTATGACAGCAATTACCAGGACCTGAAAACAGTAAGATTATAAAGGAATACTCATTTCACTCTATTACTACAATTTTTTTCAGGGCAAATGCAAAACAGAACTACAAAAATACTGCAGTTGTGATTGGTATTAGAGGTAAGACATTGGGGGGAGGCATTTTAAAAGGTAATTAACACAGGAAACCTCGATAGAAACCAAAAATCATAACCATTATGTCACTTTCCATAATCCAAAATATGTTTATAAAGCGAAAATATTCCATCATTGAAGTAAAGGTCTGGACTACCTCATTTGTACAAGTTACATAAATTCCCTTTTAAACTTTGATATTTCAAAACTGAAAAATCAACTCATTTCTCTGAATTCTCCTAACTAAGTGGCTCTTCACATTATTTCATCAAACCTAGAATTCCAACACTGATCAGGTCAACAGACAAAAGAGCAAGTCCAAACTTTTTAATGGACACAATGTATTGATGGAATTTTGACATCACGCAAGGAGGTTGCCCATTATTCACCACTAAAGATACACATAGATGAATTCATAGATGAATGTCATTTACAGAGAAGTCATAGAACCATGAACCATTTAGGCTGGAAAAGACCACTAAGATCATTAAATGCAACCATTAACCCAGCACTGCCAAGTCTACCACTAAACCATGTCCTTAAGTGCCACATCTACAGTCTCTTAAATGCTTCCAGGGATGGTGACTCCACCACTTCCTTGGGCAGCCTGTTTCAATGCTTGATAACCCCGTCCGTGAAGAAATTTTTCCTAATATCCAAGCTAAACCTCCCCAGGAGCAACTTGAGGCCACGTGCGCTTATCCTATCATTTGTTACTTGGAAAAAGAGGCCAATCCCCAACTGACTACAACCTCCTCTCCTTTAAGGTAGTTGTAGAGAATGATAAGGTCCTCTTTTAGCCTCCTCTTCTGCAGGCTAAAGAAATGCTAGTTCGCTAAGCCGCTCCTCATAGGACTTGCACTCTAAGTCACTGAGAAGGAATGTTTATTTTACATAAGGCTGGAAGTGCTGTTAACCAGTTTCAGAAGTTACAAAAATTCTAATCAGTAGGATTCAAATATGAAAATCCAACAGTGAGCCTGACGTTTTTTTCTGAGAAATGTTTACAGACTGACCTTCAGCATCTGACTAACATTATGATAAACACTGTTAGGCAAATTATCCAGATAATCTGAAACAAACAAACTTGAGAATAAAAATGTAATAAAATGCCAAGATAAAAGCAGGTATATGTTGTGCACTGTGAGGAGTGAGAAACACAGCGATAGAGACACAAGGAGGCAGAGACCATGTGAGAGCTCATACAGGGTTTTTTTGGGATCTACGAAAGGCCTGACAACAAATAGCTTAATGAAATTACTCTTTTAACAAGACAGAACGACATGAGGAAAACAATAACTGAAATGACCAAAATGGAAGAACAACTCCAGGGATAGGATTTGTGCAGTGTGCTGTGGAAAAATCTACCCAGGGTCTCTAAGTGATGCTGCATGAAAACAGGGTTCCCAGGATCTGAAGAGATGGGAGATTTTCTCACTACCTATATTTCTCCTTTTATTCTACCTCACTAAAATAGCTATTTCATTAAGCTATCTCTTGTGGGGGCTTTTCTAATCGAGATCCAGTAACAATGCCTGGACTATCCCTCTCTCAGCCCAACCTACACAGCCAGACTACTTCCTCTTGTAGTATGGATAAAATGATAAGGATGTTTTTGCTGCTGTTGATTGTTGTGTGAGGAACATTGTTTATTTGTGAGCTGTTTAATTTCAAGGAAACTCCTGTGTTATTTGCTATAACTGTTTTTTCCCCCTCCACGCTTGGGACCACTTGGGGATGGATGTGCTGTTCTGCACAAAGGAGACAAGTTGAAAACCAGCACCATAATATTTCCCCCCAAAACCAGGTAACAAAATCAAAACATTGGTAATTTAAGTCTGAAGCGTATTTAAAATCTGCAATTTGCATGGACTCAAGAACCTGGTGGGCAATACAAACAGAACATAAGAATCATAAATCCATGCAAATAAAACACAAGCTTCCTTCTGGCAAAACAGTTACTGGTTCCAGGAAAGCAGCACTGGCACAAGCTAGAGAACATGTCAGAGACTAGGCCACTGCAGTCAAAGCCAAGCTGGTGAGATGTTCAGTATCCTCAATGTATCCTGCGCTCAGGAAGGAGTCTGGAAGAATGACACAATCATCAGCAGCAAATCATAACTGAAGGACATAGTTAAACAATATCCAAATAGTTAAAAAGAATTGGAAAACAAAGCCATATCACAGGAAACTATGCACTAAACAACTTACAGTCCCCTACTTGTCTTGGCACTGGGCTGTAGAGAAAGGGTTAGCTCTAAATGTGCAAGTTCAGAATGCCTAAAAAATGTCATCAAGAGAGCTATCCCAAAACCTCGCTCCAACACAATTTACATTATTCTTGGAGATTTTAGCTATAAAATTTCATCCCAACTTATGGAAAAACAGAATGCAGTTGGATAGGGACAAGTGAAAGCTACTATGCCTAGCAAGAAATAATTAAAAGAGCTATTATGGGATGAAGAAAAATCAGCTAGCCAGCAGTTCTGCAAAAGAGGCTCTCCTGAGTCAGAAGATAAACCTCACTCAATTTCCTGCTCCAAAGTGCAAACATTCCATTATGTGTACATGCACATGGTATGTACAGACTGCAGAGCTGCTTCAGGAATTCTTCTGTTCAAAGACATCTGTAGGATTACTGTGCCTGGTTTGGGGTATCTCATCAAGAAACATGTGGACTGACTTGAGCAGGTCTTTTGGGAGGGGTAAGGGTTGGGGATTTTTTAATTTTCTTTTAAACCCCCTAAGGAAAGTTTAAAAGGATTTGATGTACTCAGCTTGAGAAAAGAAATGATTGCAGAAGAACAGCATCTAAATCAACTCTGTTTTCCCCTTCTTTTTCAAAGAAATCTCTTTGCCATGTTCCTAATGAATAGTACAACCAGTGTGACTCCAATGTGCAAAGACAATACAGGCTAAACACTAGAGGAAAAATCATCATCAAGGAAAGAATGCACTAGAATAAATTTCATGAGTAAGCTGTTAACTCTCCATGTTGAAGATGCTCAAAACCAGGGTGATCATTACTTTACTTCTGAATGGGTAAGTATAATTGATCCTGACATGAAGACCATCTTTCAGCATCACTTCCAACACTAATTTTCATGTGTAAAAACTTGACCTCTCCCCAATCCTATTAGACTCAATTGCCTGAGAAGCTAGAAAACTGAAAATCTTAAATCGATTCTCAAACTTCAAATACACAGTATAAAAGGCTGACAAAGCCTAATGACAAGAAAGATGCAAATAAGACATCCAAACTAAACTAGAAAAAAGCTACAGAGTATAATTAGTACACTGCTTACAACTCAAAAGCAAGAAATCTGCTATAAATGAAAGGTACAAGATTTGGAGGAATCAATTCTCAAATGTATCAAAATGCCATTCGGTTCTGCCCAGCCTTGCCATAAGAAGTATCAGCACAGACAACTTACTTTTGAGATACCAAAGTCTAGCCTGAAAAAAATACCTTTTCCTACAAAGCGGAGTGACAAGAAAAACTCTTGTTATAATGTAACACCTTTGAAATGTTACAATGTAACACATTTAAAATGTCAGGTGAGCACAATCCAGCAGTGCTTCGGTCGCTAGGAGTTAAAGCACTCCAAGAGATTGTATAGATTTTAACACCTGCTCAAATCAGGCAGTATGTGCAGAAAGTACCTTCTTCACCAGAACACCATGAACATTTCCACTTTTTATAGCATTTGTTTGAAATGCCACCACAGCTTCCTATTCAATATTTCTTCAGAGAGCTTCAGACACTTCACAAAGGAGAACATCAATAGCAATGAAAGACAGAAAATTGACAAATCTTTATGACCTTTTAAAAATACTCCCAGAAACACAAATATGGACAAATTTCAAAACTGCCAAAACAAAACACAAGCAGAGATTTGCATCGTTATATTGAACTAAAACAGGTACATTTCAGCTATGTCCATTTTTCTACCTAATTCCATATATCAAAGCAAAGGTCAACACAATCCTCTGAATGATAAACACAGCTAAGCAGCTAAAGTAAGGAAGCAATCCAAAACAAATTAAACAAAGGAAAAAACTAGAACATATGCTGTAGAACATTTTCTTAAGTAATTTTCTAGTAGGACTCCAATTTAAGAAAAGAAAAAGTTAAGATGTAAACTGACATATCAAAAAGACAGTGACAGCTGTAGCTCTGGAAATTTATGCATCCACAACAAACTATACCTGATCCTCTTAAGCACCATACAATAGGCTTTAAGTATCATCGAAAGACCACCCCACAGCTGCATCCCTATTCAAAAACAATACCTACTGCACAGTTAATAAAGAAATTACTTATTTTGTATGTATCATTTTGAATGTTACAAAAGCAGAAAACAAGCTTTCTTATATTAACAACACAAAACATTTAAACCCCCATATGATGGCACACAAAGTACTACTAAGACGAATATTAACTACAGTCTACCTTGACCAAGAGGAAGAGAAGAAAGCAAAATACAAAGAAATTAAAGTCCACCATGTTTGTTTAACAGAACTGGATCCAAGGACATACTTGTACACTTATTCCCATAGGTCAACTCCAGGTAATCCTTGTAGAAACAGGTAAGCACCTGAAGCTGACACCGAGAGGTAAAATTTTGAAGTGGGCAGATGACACCAAATGCAGGTCTCAACCATCTCTACATGAAACCACTCCAATTTTAAGCACCCATTCACACAGAGATTCCTTTAGAGTCATATCTGAAAGGTAGCTATGGAAAATTTTATGATGTAGCAGGAGAAGCAGAAAAAACCTCCAACTTTCAGGTATTGAAGTACCTCTTTGCCTGCCCTCACCATCCAAACAAGTAGATAGGAAAGAATATACTGCTCAGCTTATATTCCTGAATAGTTTTCCAACAACATCCAAGCATTTCCAATGTGTGTATGTTCCAAAATTTCTAGTTAACATTTTCACTTATGTCTTTGCACTACAAGCTTCTTTCTAGAAGGATTGATATTGAATACATTAGTAAATACCATTATTCTACTTTGACCACATATCTTCCTAATGCTGTCAAGAGTGCAGGCACCATCCTACATGTGGTAATAAACCTAGAGGATTTAAGACCTCAAAGTGATTTTGGAAGAATTTTGGAAGAAGCCCAGGAAAATTGCACTTGAGAAAAAATAACAATAATAAAAAAACCCTTCTTCATCCACCTAGTAGCTCAGCAAGAAATTTTACATGCTCAGAGCAGAAAGTTTAAAGGATGATTACGATTCAAGACAACAAAAAGTTATGCCAAACCTATTCCATATAAGAAAGTATTCAAATGTTAAATAGGATACAGGATTAAAAAAGTTATATTAATAGTTGAGGTTCTTGATTTGCTTTTTCTTTTAGTGTTCCTGAATTTTATGCCTTATACTTATTTATAAACATTTCAGATCAAGTCATTCTTTACGAAGCTTCACATTTTACCATAAATGTTTTGACTCTGAGGCTTCAAACATACCTAGCACCAGATCCTGAAATCCAGACTTCTAGTGGACATTGATCCCTAAATATTTACAATGACTTTGGGACTTGACTTCTCGAAAGTGAGAAAAATTACACCAGGAAAAGTGACTGAAATGTTAAATAAGCAATAGAAATTGAATGCTTCTAAAGACATTTACACAATAAAAACAACGAATTCCAAAGTCCATTCTAATATGTTTGCAGAGCAGAAGATGGAAGTTCCAACTAGAGGTGCAATGGGTGTAAATAAGAGATAAGAATAATCAATGGATTTTTTAAGTAATCAAAGTACTATATTCAAAATAGGAAACTTGTGGGCTGAGGGGTACCTGCAGCATACTGGACTACAGAACAGAAAACCCCCAAATCTCAGTCATTTCAAGGCAGCAAGAACAAAAGAAGTCCCAACAAAGCTATTTATAAATTACTAGATGGATATTACTCAGAGAGTTTTGGATATCCAAAGATAGAGAGATGGATAATACTCAGAGAGATTTGCTGAAAAAGCAGAATGATGTGCTTGTCTATTATGAGGAAGATGAAGTATCCTCCAGTCAGTAACAGAGATAGTGGTTGTCTAGGCAGAGACAAATATTCCAACGCACACAGAATAAATGCTTCCACCTCAACAGACCTGTTACCTTACACCCCATTTCCCAAAACAGGTTTAGATTATACCAAATACTACAAGAACGAAATTACCATACACACTAACACCTGATGGAAAAGTACAATGCACAGTAACAATAAGCCCTTTAACTTTTATCAAAAAAGGTAAAACAGATTTTACGCAAGACAGAAATTATTAGTAATAAAAAAAACAAAACACCTTAGCAAGTTTTGAAGTTCTTTGTAATGAGATTGCAGTTTGATCAGCTAAGTATAGGTAAAAACATTATGACATGGATATGATATATTAACAGTTTTCAAAGGCAATTAACCTTTCAGTTCCATTTTAACTGGGAAGAAGCATGCATTATTAAATACAGCTGAAACAGTTTAACAGACATTTCTTCAAAAGCAGTTACAAAAAGAGAACAATTTAGTAAATATGAATGTTACCATTGGGAATCTGCAGACATAAATACTAGTTGCTAACATACAATGTTTTCATTCATATTTGATAGGCAAATTTAAAATCTCCACTTCTAAAACTTTTAGTAGGTAAGTGATAAACATGGAGCTCTTAACAGAACTGAGATTTTTACACTAAGCTTGACTTTATCTGTTGGAAATAACAGGTAAATCTGATTTAACAACTACTCATAGGAGGACTGTGTAATCAATGTCATTTCCAAAGAAGGAAAGGTATCAATTTAAATTCTTCTAGTAAAGTTCAACACGATATTGATGGGAATTAACTTGAAATGTATGAATCATCCCATCAGTTTAGCCCCTCTGAGAGCCTAAGCATTTCCACCAGAGCTGCATTCAACTGCAGGAAAACTAAATAAAACACTGGTGTGTGGAGGAACTCAGGGGGATGACAGGCAGAGCTGTTTCCACTGGTCCAATGTGACACAAGGGAAGTGGGAGTTGTGTGGTGGTTTAGGGACTTTGATGAAGTAGTTGTTGCCTGAACTTGAGTTACACTCCCCTCCTACCTGCACCTCCTCCCCCAAAATGTCTTGTGTTCATTTGGAAAAAAAGATTTAATAATCCTGCATGGATAATCTGGCTCTCACACTCAAGAAAGCATAATCCCAATAGCAAAAAGCTGAAGCAGAACCAGCAGCACACTACCTGAATGAAGATACAAATGACCACTGGAATTAAGTATAATAGCATTATCTTCTCTATCCTCTTGAATATCATCAATTACAGACAGGAGACATTTTCCAGAAATGTGATTTCTTTAGCACAGAAATAATTACTTCCAGGAACTACTTTTATTTATTTTGGACTTAAGAAAATCTGTGCCTCTACAAGACCAAATTTACCAGTACATTGGACACACGCAAGAATTCTTGCCGTTCTAGAGATGAAAATCTACATCTAAGGCGAGGAATTAACTAGAGTCCATGCTTCCTAGACCAGATTTAAACTCTACATAAATTCAATAAAATTTGACTATTACTGTTCTGAAATGTCAGTTCTAAATTATATAATATAATCCAAATACAGTAAAATCAATAATTCAAAAAAAATTTAAAGATTAGTCTTACCTTTGGTGCATGCACATAATCTGTCTGTGCCCGAACAGTATATCACAGAGACAAACATATCTGGTTCCTCAGTGCCCTCTTTTTTAGGTGGCTCCACTTTGGCCAGAATTTCAAAGTTTGAAAGATCTAATATTTTTACATATCCTCCCTGAGTAGTTATGACCAGGTGTCCAAGAGTAGAGATCTCAGATCTTCTTTCTCTCCCACTGCCATTTTTAGAAGTTAATTGTATTTCCTCTACAGGCTCCTCACAGTCATCCTCTCGATTATCCAATATGTCTGGTGGGAGCAAAATCATTGAGGTAATTGTGTCTTGGGGGTCTTTGATATGCTGGATTTTTACTGGTTCCTCCTCTAGAGTAACTACTCTAGTGGCATAATTCATCTTATAAAGCACTAGGTATCCACCACTAACACTTCTCTGTTCAGGTTGAATTATTAAAGGAGTTGGTACATCTGCTGGTGACTCATGCTGGATTACATCAATACTCGTGCCATTCACTACAGCGAGACTTGATTCTAGTTCCCCCTTCCTTCTATTACATAGTGCCGAGTTTAATTTATTTAAATTATTCAAGGCCTCTACTTGATTTATTGCACTCAGAGATTCGACAGGACAAGTCCGCAGTCCTACTAACAGATGAACTCCATCTGCACAAGGTGTGATTGAATCTACACACAGGTTCTCCTCCTCTGCAAACTTTGGCAGACGCAGGCACTGAACTAAAGTCCCAGGTTTGGGAACCATGGAGCTCCACTTGTCCGAGTCCGGAGATGTTAGGTTGGCTGCAGCATCTGCAAACTGCTGAATGTAAGTCACAGGGGGATCCTGTAATAGCAATTGTTCCTGACTGTCCAGCTCCATTTCAATGATCTGTGGAACTGTGAAACCATCATCATGTATACTTTTACTCATAATATTGTTCATCTGTGAAAAGAGTTTTCCTGCTTTTTCATCAGACTCCTTAATGCTGTATAGCAACAATACAGGCAAAGTCCTCCTTACCAGAGGGGAATTCAGTTCTGAATTAGTGCAGGATTCATTGTCAGTTGATCCCTGTTCCGAGACACTCTCACCTCGAGTCCTACTTAAACCATCCAGTGATCTCTGAGAGTTACTGCTAACAGGAGAGGTAGCAGGTGATTTGTATGTTAATAGACCTCCAGCTACTAAACAAGGAAAGGGAATGTTGTGTTGTTCTAGATGTTTTTCCTTCATCTTTTCACTCTTACAGTTGGCCAAACAGGGATTTGCCCCAAGTTCTTCTAGATCCTTAACCGTGTCTTCCAGAACATTCGCAACGATTTCCCACTGGAGTTTTTCAGGTTGCTGAAGAACACTGAGAGCTGTTATATCAAGGCTGACTTCCATAGTTTCTTTTTGTGATGTATGCCCTTTAAAGCAAAAATGTTGAACATAATACATATGCTTAAAAAAAATATATTGCACATACACTGCTTGTTGATAAAAAAAAAAAAAAAATCCTCATGCTCTTTTTTGCCCCCACTTGCTCATCTTTACTGAAAGACTTAAACTGGATTATGGAAAACAAAGAGGCAATCCTCCCTCCCACCAAAATTTCTGATTAAACCTCTAAGAAAATGACACAAGAACACCAAGCACTGCACTGGTCTGCTTTCATATGACATCTTTATTCAGGAAGAGAAATGCTTTATCAAAGTGCATACCCACACGGAAACAATCAAGATATAGGAACTCTTTCTGGCAATCCCCTGAATTTAAAGGGTTTTGTACAGCTGTAATTTGTTCCTGTTCTAAGAAAGTTCCTTTATCTTGATTTGTGTGCTTTATTGACAGAAGGATAAGCAATGATTGTTGTCAAATAAGACATTTATTAAACAACAAAGTAGGGTTTTTCTTTCCTCCTGTATGTAATCTCTCCACCACACAAACAGTGGCATTGCTTTCAAAGTAAATCCTTTTCCTTTTTTCTAATATGGTGAATATAATATCATTGGTTTTGACAGACTGCTTATAAAAACCTGAGAAGAACAATTTCCCCTCTGACCTCTAAACTATTACATAGATCAGATATAACCTACCTGTCACAGATTCCGATCTGGAATGCTCTTCACTGTCTGAATCCTCCAGTAGGTCATCACTGAAGAAAAAAAAAAAAAAAAAGCATGAATGTATACAGTAACTGTATGCTTACCTTTAATTATTTTTAAAAATTGTAAAAAACCCATGTTTATTATAACTGGTCATTCCTTTTAGTTGACTAATATGAGCCATTGATCAGTTCATCATAGACACTAAAAACAAAGCCTTTTTTCCTTCATTATCAAAACAGTAGACCAGCTTTTTGTTTGCCTCATTCTACTCTTGTATTTCCTACAATTCAGTCATAAATGCAATTAAAATGAAAGCCAGTGTACTGCTTTTAAAAATACTACGAGATTAATAATTTTTTGATAAAACCAGATTCTGTTCAAGAAACCTCTTCATGAGAAATAGGTCATTTAGTAATTCTAAGAATATATGAATAATTTATGCATCTGGCTTTTCCAATATAAGAAATTATTTCTTATTACAGGTTCCTTACACACAGGAAGAACAGTAATGCCTTCGCAGCTTCAGGTATAACTACTCACAGTACCAAGTCAGATCCTCAAATTTCAACAAACTGGGTGCTTCCTCCTCACATCCAAGAAACACATTTTTTTGGTTCAAACCTGATCAACTTCACAACATGACACAGACAATTTAATACTTTGATTCTCATCCACCTTCCCCTTGAGTGGGAAAGTCATAGTAAATTTCATATAGGTTAAGTGAAGTAAAAGTTCTTAGTTCTGAGCGGTATGATTGCACTATCCTTCATCCAGCTCTTAAAATTGGTTTAATTCTTTAATTCTTAGGCAGTTCACAACCCTAAAACTACAGCAGAAGTCCAAGCAGCTGTCAGGCCCTACGTGCTGATGTTGTCCATGTTTCTACATACTCTCTTCAGAAGAGCAAGCTTTCTAGTACATCCACATAACTTGTTTAAGCAGAAATTATGGAGAAGCAAATCAGAGAGAAGCGTGTTCCAAAAGTCCATGAGTAGCCTTTACTTTCAAAGTCTGAAATGGATAATTCATAACTAAAATAAAACTCCAAAAACTGATCCAAAACTTATATTTTTTTCTCTGCCTCTGAAACATTAGCACAGGGCAGCAATGAGATCTGCAATCTCTCTGCTAGAGGAGTATAAAAACTGGAATAGTAGGAAACTGGTTCTAAAAATAGAAATTTAGATTACTGTTTTTCAAATGTTGAATTGTGTACAGACATGAAGTGACTAAAATATTATGTCCATGAAAAAAAAGTTTACCAATCTTTTGTTTCACAAAGCATAACAACTAAATGGCATGTACCACTTACACAGCAGCATTTCATATTTCTGATTCAGTAGGTTGGCATACCTGTCTCCTTCTAATTTTGGTATATCTGAGCAGCTAGATGAATCTTCTAACCATGCTAGTGTTGGTCTCCTTGAGTCAACCCCTGAGCTCTGTTCTCCTGATAACATAAGTTGCTGCACAATAGCTGGATCATATGCATTGATTTCAAATTTTAAGTGGACCTGAGAAATAACAACACAAAACAGAAGAAGTATTTGATTTGAATCGAGATATGCTTAACCAGTAAATAATTAATAAAAACTGATTGCTTATACTGCATACCTTCATAAGTTTGGAAACATCCCATATGCAGATCTTTCCTCGCTTTGTTGCAGCAGCTAGAAAATGAGGGCAACTTCCAGATCCAAAGCAGGCTATTCTGTCAGTGCCATCTGTGCAGGGGAATTGTGCTGGACTTGTTGCCAGCGTGACTGAAAGAGGTACATTCTGAGTGTGCTCACCCTTGACAAATGGGCAGTTTGGGGAATGTCTCTCATGTTCAGACCTTTTCATATTAAAAGCAAAGAGAGCAAATATTGATTTCTTACTGTGAAAAACACACACATCATATACAAGCTCAGCCCTAGAAGTAAAGCTGAAAATGAACTGTTTGAACTGTATTGCAGCCAACCCCACAAGAGAGTTCTGAAGCTACTAACACAGCTTTCCCTGCTGATTCTCAAGAGCAGACTGTATTAAAGCCTTTGATCACTCAATGCACATTCATACTCAAATGGATGAATCTACACATAGTGCTATTAATATAAGTAGTCCATCAACAAGTTTAATTGTTTTATAGACAGTAGCCTACCACGTCCTCATGAAGTAAAGCACAGATTAAATTCTACAGAATGTACATTAGAATTCCAATGTTATGAGCAAGATACCATTACAAGTAACTTTAGAAGCAATGCTTTGCCTTTAGTTGTACATTCACAGTTACAAAAATGAAAACTGAAAACAGTCCAGAATGACACATTGACGAAAACCATGAAAAAAATCCTAAATTTCAATATACAACTAAAGCAGAGACATGACGAGCAATTACACAATTACAAAATGTCTGGAAATGTTATGTCACAAGGGAAAGGAGTAGACAAAGACTACAAAGATAATACTAAAAGGAAAGGTTTCCAAAAGGTCGGGAATCTGATATGTTCAAGTAACAATTATAAATTACCAAATAATCAAGACAAAAATTACATTAAGAACTCTTCAATCCACATAAATTCCTGCATTTCTGTCACTATGCACAATTTTATGATTCAGGAAACTAGCAATTGATGTTGCAACTTTACACAAAAGGCAAATATGCACTGCAAGGCCATTGGAGTTTCTGGACTTGAAAAGAGGTGTGACCTAGTCACAATCATACAGAAGATTGAGTTTAGATCCCTGCAAATTGCTTCACGGAACAATTTGAAATCAAAGAGCAAATCAGAATTAAGAAATAAAACCAACTAAAATTTTTTTTAATTTGACCTACTACTGCAAATCATCTTGTGATTTGTACCATGGAATCATTTTGGAAACCCATTCTTGTCAATGACATGCACTAAACTCACCAGAAATCCCATCAAGAAAATGTTGACTTCTATCCTTCAAGGATTTCCAACCTCTTCACCACAAAATTAAGTCTACTTCAAACATCATTAAACTTACCAAGGTTCATCTGTAGGTTCCCAGCACACCAAGCACACACTACAGGTAAAGCACATGGCTCTGTCATCTCCTGATGAAGCAGGCTATGAAAATGAGAAGAAACACTTCTAGTGACATAGTAAACCACCATATCAAACATACAAAAAGCCCAAAATTATGTACTATAAAGTGGTTGTATTTCACATTAAATAAAAAAAGGATACACCACATTACTATAGAAGGAATTCAGCGGCAACATCCATTCAAGTCATTGGATAAAAACCACTGACATAGAACAAAACTGACTTTTTTTAGTTTAGAAGAAGCTCACAAGGTTCAAAAAAATCTAGAACCGCAGTAGAATAAGTGCACATCTGCATGCTTGGATAAATACAGGCTAAAAAATATTCCTTCCAATCTCCTAGGACATAAAAGCATTCTCTATCACTCCTATGCAAAGAACAGTTGTTACTAGCTGAATTAACTGAGGAAAAACAATGGAAATCTCCAATCTCTTAAAATTTAACATTTTCATGACCTCGTTTCAAGACATGCTTGGGAATATGCAGATGCAATTCCAATATAAGAATTTCCTGTATTTCTCCTCCTGTACAAATTGAAGAAATCCTCCAAAAACTTTATCCACTTGTACCTATCTGGGTTCATAGTTGACATGAGGTAGACAATATTGCTGTCAAATGATAAGCACTGCCCACCCACCATTATCTAAATTCATACCATAACTATTTTTTTTTCAGTAGAGGTAATTTCAAAGAACAAAAAATAGAAATATGCAAAAGTAGTGGAATAAACCATTGAGGTTGTATTTCTTCACTGAGTCTAACAATTTAATGTGATCTAGGACCTTTTTTTGCTACAATTCTACAAGGAAAGTATGGTTAGAGAACTCCATTGTCAAGCTTATTGCCTTTTTTTTTGCTTTACTTGTAAGATAAAGATGTTTACTCAACAATCTTACAAGGAGAAAGAGATTCAACTAACCAACTTCATCTCTGTAATTGCTGTTTAACTAAGATCAATCTGATATTTAGAAACGTTTTATATGCTGAAACTCAGAACAGTGTTTTCTGTGATCTGTACATAAAAGAGAAGCAATCTCAAGGCATCAAAAGCCCCTGAAACTTAAAAAACCAAAAGTGCTGAATGGCAAAGTTTTTATGGTATATGCATCACCAAAGGAATCCATTAAATCTATTAAAAAAAACCAAACAACAAAGAACCCACACCTTTTTTCCCCTACTCCGCTCAGACCTTCCCTTCAGGAACAAATACTAAGAACAACTGAACCTTTTACCTGGTGGTAGAACCCAGCTTGAGCCATAGGATCTGGCTGTGCCCACCGATAACCCACATGGGGCCATGAAGTGAATGTCTCCCGTCTGTTAGCTTCACTATACATCAAAGACCTAGAAAGGTGGAAAATTCTACATTACCCAAAATTGACACTTAAAATTAAAAAAACTAAACTTTTTTAATTTATGAGAGTAATTTAGTTTATGAGATACTTTACCGCTTTAGTAACTGTTAGAAATACCAGATAGTTACCTACAACTTAAAAATATAATTAACAATTATTGAAAAGCTACAAATTTCCCTCACCTGGGTGCTCAAAGTACATCCCCAGAAAAAGATCAAAAGCAATACATCAACCTACAAGTTTTAAAAGCAAGATTAATAAAATAAGCTTCCAGGTAGCCTATTTGGTATAACTGCAGAATATCATTAGATACCCAAAGCCACTCTGCATCTAAGGCAGATGCAAAATTTAGCCCAACTACTAGAAAATTGTGGTGTTTGTTTTTTTCTTAATATGAGAACTACTGCAAAAAAATCGGGTTTATTAGTTGAACAGATATGAATATGCATATTTAAAAACACTCTAAAGTGGTATTTTAGGCTTAATTGAATAATTGAAAACTTCCCTAACATTCCTCACTCACTACATATTGCAATACTTAAAAATTATAAACTACTAAGTCACAGAACATGAATTCCTCTGCAACTCAACAGCTACAGAGCAAAGAAGTTCCTCTCTTTTCCACCTTCACTCAGTGCATTTCCCTCATCTGCAATAGTATGTAAGAAATGAGTTTTTCTTTCCCCTTCACAGAATTTTGTTCTCCAGTATCAACCTAAGAACTAGTGCTGTTAGACAGACAGGTGCCTCGCTTCATGTTTCTGCCCCTCAGTTTAAGAAGATTTTTGCTGTTTTATAAGAGAACGGGTATATTCCTGCCAAGGAAGTAATCTATTCTAGCAACACCCATGTAAGGGCTGTCTTAACCTGACATGATACTACCTTAAGAAACATATCTTGGAAAGCTCTAATCAAAATACAATATGGCAAAGTACAGGTAGACATGGAGGCTTGGGAAGAGGAAGTAAGAGATAAAGTCAATTTCAGTAAATTGAGCTGTAAGAGATGATAATGTGCTTGCAAAATAATATTTGCATAGAAACTTTCAAGAAGGAATTAATTTATAGATTCAGAAGATTTATCACTATTCTAACTAGTCTTAGCTTATGAAGGTTAAAATAACGGGTTCCTTGGTTGTTTCTACATTATCACTTGGATCAGAGACAAAGCCACAATTTTAGGTAACATTTTCTCTGACTCCAAACACTTAGGAGGTGACTAGTGAGTTCAGAAGTAGCACATATATGCTCTGCAAAGCTGTATTTCAAGCTTCAATTGTTACCATACTGAAAGTATATGCCGGACTTAAGAGCAAAGTGAATTCAATTTGCCTGGCAATAAAGTTGAAAACCAAATAGTCTTATGGCATCCATAAAGGCTTTGCTAAGTTTAGTAATATGTATGGTACATTGTGCATTAAACAGTTAATTAGCTGTATGAGTAGGAGCAACAAAGTACAGAATGGGACTAACTCCTTTGTCAAATAAAGTCAGCTAAGAGCTTATTCTGATACAACTAAGGGGTCAAATTAATCTCTTATTCTGTCTTAATATACCTGTCCACAGATCGACCAGGTCCCACACCAAGTTCTGGTCGTGCGCTGGGTAAGAGGTAAGATAACCTATCCATCACAGAGGATGCTACAGGTAAGGCAGCAATATTTTGATTTATCTTCTTGAGTTCATTTACAATGGCACTGGCGACAGACTTCAAAACATGATGAGGAAGGTGGAACGTAACCGTTGCCCACTAAATTAAGAAAAGAAGTGTTTGAGTTTTAAAATTGTAATATTTAAACAACAAACAGATCACAAAAGTGTCAAAACCAAATACATGTCTTCCACGCTCCCATGACATCAAGAAGTAATACAACAACAGACAGACAAAACCAACACGTACATAATGCAAGGAAAGTCAGTAATTTCAGATTTTAAGCTCAGTTGGGTTTATTAGTTGACTTCATCTGCAAGAAACTAACCTTGTTCATTCTCTTAACAAGTGAAGCCTCACACAGAGGAAGTAAGAAACACAATATATTCTACTGTCTTAAAACAAAATCCAGTACACTAAGTCAGACATTTTGTATGTTTCAGTAATGGTAGACACACAAATTAGACTTGCGAATCCATTTAGACAGTACAGAGAAAAATTCTTACCTTTGCAACTTTATGATTTGCTGCTGTTTCATGTGAGGTATTTTTTAAACCATCCTTCAGTTGTGTGATGAACAAGTCATATCCCTCTGTGCTAGAAACATCTACTTTTTCTATGCAAGCAGATAACAGCTGCTGAGCCTAAAATGCAGATGTGTGAGCAAAGTTAGCAACTTTCAACAACTACAGACAGGAATTACACCTGTGTCATTACTCCAGGAAATGACCTTTGTCATATCCTACTTCATCATATATTGTATCAGCATAATTCCCATAAAAGACCCACAGTTGAGTAGCTGTTCCAAATTTTATTTTGTGGGTCAATCAACAGATAAACTTCAGCAATAATGACAGTAATTACTACAAGTTCCCTCAAGGGCAATATTACCAAAAGTTTAACAAGTCACTCATATAAACAACTATAACTGAAGACATATTAAAGACAAGCAATAAGGAGACATCTATTGTCCAACGCTTTCTCTTCAAAAGGATTCATTCAGCTGTACAGACAAAAAGTGAGAGCATTTTTCTGTGACATTTTCCTAAGCAGCTTTGTATCTTCAAAAAGCTAGATGACAGTGGAACAACACTGCAACAAAATTAAAAGTAAATTACTTACAATGCTAATACAATGAAGCTGAAAAGTAAGGCAGAAAAAACCCAGGCTAGTTTAGAAAACTTAAGAAACTCTTAAAACTCAAAAACAACGCAGCTAAAAAAAAATGCTATAAACATCCATTTATAGGCTTTTTCTTCCAAGTCTCATTTATTTCCAGTTTATCCCTCTGTCTGCTAACTTCATGTTGACAGGCAAGATTTAAAGGTATGCTCTATGTGCAAAGCACAGAGTATTCTATATCTGCTGTTAGGTGGGTCAACTACTGAAAAATAGTATAGGAATTTTTTTCAAGTTACAAACATAGGGAAATATTTCCCCAAGGACAACAGCCAGCCAGTCACAAACTGTTCCAAACAGAATGGACCAAATGGCCCCTTGGTTATATCCCTGGGAAATTCAGGGAAAGAAAGACAGAAATAAGGCAAACCAGCCTCCTAGCTAGGGCTGTATCTATTTCTCAGATTTCAGTAAAAAGACAATTACAATTCTTGTGGCATCTCATACTTCCAAATTTACAGTGTTCTATGGGGACTTGAAAACAGCATAGAAGTTGCTTCATAACTTCTCAATGCTGCCAATTAAAAATGCATAAAGATGCACTGCATTACCAGCAGATCAAACAAAATAAAACACTACTTAAAGTGAACAAATTCACAAAAAAGTTCTAGAGACAAACAAAAAAAACCCCACTCTTGCTTGGATAAAAGTTCTTGACCTTTTTAGGACAAAAGAGATGGACTGATGCTTTAGTATATTTGCTTAATATTTACTAAATTTTTCCGAGGCTTGGGCTACCTCCTCTTTAAAATTAAAAGAACTGAAGACAGCTAATGTTTTGCTTCCTATCTCACTGCTCTGGCCATGAATTTCCCAAATCTATTCCTACTGAACTATAATTCCCAAATTTTTTTTTGTACAAGAAGGACCTTCACAGAGAAGTGCTGTATTATAACCTTGAAATAAGGGTCTGAAAACTCTTTAGAACCAAAGAATCTTTAGTTAAAACTGATACAAACTTATAGGTTGTATTGAACCATGTGAGACTGCAAACCAGTGACAGCAGAACTTAGGAAAGGAAACCCTGACCTCTGTCAGTCTCTTCACACTCAGCCATGCATACCAAGATTCTTTAGTAACCCACAGAGGGTGTAAAAATTATGCCAGTGGCAGCAACCCTGAGGAACCTGGAAAGCTCTCTTCAGAGACCTCTACGAAGCAACGTTTTATTGCCGTTGCTCCTATTCATGGCAAGTACTTAAAAACTTCACATATAACAACACACATTCTTGTACCATAAGTGCCTGTTATTCAATACTCCAAGAGCACATAAATATTTTACAACAATGCTGAAGGTAAACAAATGCAACAAAATCCTAAGCATTACACTTGAAGCAGAAATGTCTACATCAGCTTCTCTTAAAGTGATACTAAATGCTCAAACCAGGAAGTATCACATTGCAGTTAAAAGGGAAGCCAGGTTTACAGGGAAAAAAGTCTTTTGTTAGGCCAGCTGACATAGCTAGAAAAAACTTAGATTCCAGCACTAATTTTTCACATGTAGGAACACCAACAATATTAGCTGATTTTAATTGTCTTTCTTTCCCTGAAAGCCTATACCAAAAAAACTCCCAACCCAAAATAAAACAAAAAAAAAACCCAAAAAAACCCAAACTGAACCAAACAAAACAAAACAAAACAAAAAAACAAAAACAAAAACAAAACAAAAAAAATCAAGGATACCCAATAGCCCAGACTGACTTCTAGGAGTGCACACAGATTCCATACTCAAGCACTGACAAAGCTCAGGAAACCTGTCCTTACCTGGTCACTAACAAGTTCTTTCACTTGAAATAATGTGTTATTGAGGCACACTCTTACTTGTTAGAGATACAGGTAACTGCAAAAAGCTGTGGCCTTATGATAGCTAATAACTAAGAAACTTTTCCATTACATGCTGTTAATATTACCCTAGAAACTCAGGGTCAAATGTCTGGTTTCAGTATTTCTGACAGAGTTATTTACATACCTCGGGAGGATTTCCCCCCCCCTCTTCACATCTTACCTCTGTAACCGGCAATTCAAGCTGAACCACATCATCTTGTTTTGAAACAGGCGTTTGCAGAGCTGTGTCTAACAGTAAGATGCCATTGAGATCTTTCCTACATCCTACTGCATAGTCATCCACAAAGATCACTTTATCCACAGCAGAAATATACTGACATTTCACCCGTCCACCTGGTTTAGCTATAAAGAGAAAGACAAAAAGCAAGATCCAATTAGAAAATAGCTTTTATATAAAAGACTTTTTATACCTGTTCTGGAAAGTGATGTAACACTTTGGCAAAATCTTTACTTCTTGAGATGATAAAAACCTACCATTTTAGCTACCACAACTTTCACCAAACTTTTATTTCCTACACTGAAAAACGAACTACCAAAATCTATACATCCCATCAACAACTACAACCGTTTTATTCCTGCAATGGAAGCCATTATTCAAGTCCTGGTCCTACCATGAGGCCTAAACTTGTGTTTTCAAGCCTAATGTAGATGCCTGGTACATTTGTTATTAGCTGACAGTCAATAATAAGAATTAAATTGTACAAATCAGCACAAAAACTAAGACGCAGTTGCTGAACTACCATTAAGGCACCATTTCATCAAGCAAAACAATACTCAAACTTCTGAAAACTAAGTACAGCATATAACTTGTACCAATGTTAATGTGTTCCTTGATACACTAAGGTAGCTTATTTCTGCTCGGTGCTGCACACGTGGTATCAGTAACAGGTTTGAGAAGTTTGGTGGGAGTGGAGGAAGACTGTCAGCAGATAAATAACGAAAGGCTGTGGCAATGGATATTATCCCTAGGAATGTTTAATGTTACTTGGCACTGCTATTATTATTATTATTATTACATATGTGTCTAAGGCTGGATGGATTGGAAAACTGTAATCCACATAATATGCTACCTGTACAGGAGGCCACCTGCTTTAATTCACAGGAAGTGTAACCTGCTGCTACAGAATTGGACTGTATGTAAGTTGTATGGACACATTCTCCACAGGGCAAAGCTGAAATTGCTGGATTGTCAAGGTATCTTCTTGTTGCACAGGAACAGGAGTTCCATTAAATTTTGCATTAATCATGTCCCGTCCCTTTCTCATCTTTCCTCAGACACTGGATACCATTTTTATTTTAAATAATTAAAAATCACCATTTCGGTAGTTAGAATACACTAAAATATCCAGGTAAGGACAGCTATGTAATTCTGTCATCTTAATGCTTTCATATAGTTAAATGGAAATAAAAACTTCTGGAAACATTAGGGCACATGAATCTGACCACATTACATTTGTGGTATCCTCTCTCAAAAATGCAGGTCAACAACAGTTGCCTGGTGCCCTTCTCACCAAAATTTTTCAAACAGTGACTCACAGAATCTCCAAACACAGGCTATATCCCTTTGCCTGCATTAAGGATACTGCAATTGTAATCATTGCTATAACAGTCAGAAACACTTGAGGAGCTCTGGAATCACTTGACAGTTGTGAAGTCTTTAGTCCTTTCTTGCCAAAAAAGCATTCTCTGAATGGTAAATCAACTAGTTTCAAACTGCATTTTTGCCAATATGTGAGTTCCTCACACAAGACTTTCTACACACAACACAGCTGCAGGCAAGGAAGTTATTCTACAGGAAAATAACAGGTTTTGCAAAAATTCAAATACAAGTTGTAACATCTTTAAAAGTATTAATTTCAACAACGTGCTGGAAACTATTACGCAAATAAACTGAAAGGTATCTCATGCACTAAACTAGAAACCTCAGTAGATTCTGACGGTGTTTGCAGTCTATCCAGTGTGATCCAAGTGATGGATCACTATACAATGCTTTCTTTAACCCATTACTTCTCTCCTCCTCTTTCCCAGAGAAAATGGGAAAAGCAGCTCACCCTTTCTGGCAGTGCCAACACCATAACACTTTCTTTTGCACTTGCCTTGTTTCCTGTCAAGCTGCTCATGCCCTTTGACTAGGAGTTCAGCAGTTTGTAGGAGCCCCAGTCCTTGTGGTTTCCAGGCAGACCACTCTTATTTTATGATTTCTGCAGTGAAATCTCATGTCTAAACCAACAAAAGGCTAATATCCTCTAAGTAAGAAGTCCAAATCCCTAGATGCCAAGGAAAATTACTAAAGAGGCAGATAACATGCCTAATCAACATAATAGTTCTGCTCTGTTAAGAAACAAAACAAGGAGTTATAACTACAGCACAAGAAATCGCGCTGAACAGCTGATTTCCACTGCCCTGGTATACATTTTGTTGGCTACATTTACAGAAATTGGCCAAATTATCTCTAGAAAATTATTTACAGTTGCATTTTATTTGAAGCACATAAAAACAAAACAAGCTCCCTTAGGCTAAGTCCATGGAGTTTCAAGGAAATTACTCAATCAATATTTAATATTGTTCCAAAACCCAGAGAAACACATTCTGCAACTGACTGGTTTAGACTCCGAGTAGCCTCTGAGAAGCTGTTTTGCAAAAAGGAGTTTGATTTTGGAAGTTCACAAAATACATTTCAAGGTGGTTCTACTACTAGTCACAAACTATAAACCAGTCCATTTATGGTTGGCCATATGATTATAACAGTAGACTGAGAACCAGGAAACTGAAAAAATTTAGAAGTCACCATAAAGAAATAACCACAGTAGAAGAAATCATTCTCAAAGTTAAATCATTCTCAAAGTATTGTCAGATGTGTCCTTTCTAACTCAGGATCAATGTTTAACAATCTGCCAAAGGACTCCGACCAATACCCTTTGAAAAATGCACTGGTGGCACTCTAACATTATGTACTGTCCGTCCAGCCTGGCTAAGTTTACCAGCAATATGTAGTGATCTGCAACTTCACAAACCACAGTTCAAAAGCTTCACATAAACTCACCAGATTACTTAAGCCAGATCATCAAAATCCAACTGTTACTCTCATTTTAGCCATAATTCCTTCAGCTGTAATTTATTTTGGGTGGTGGGAGAAGAAATAGTCATTCACAGTTTTTAACGATTTTGCTTTTCAGTGTTGGCACAGGTGGATCATAGCTCCTCCCAATATCTCTGGCCTATTTGTTTAGGATTAAAACCAAACCAACTTACAAAAAAAGTCATTAAGCCTTTTGTCAGTTCCTGTAAGGAAACCTGGCAGGCTGCTAGCATGCTAAAAGTGCAAGCCCAATAGCATACTACATTAGAACTAGCAACCTGAAAACTTAAAATAAAAGAAAATAAACATCAGATTGCAGAAATTAAGAATCTGAGAAAAGGAACATTTCCCCTCCACCTTCTTTGTTTCAAAGAATACAGAACAGAGATAGGCAATTTCCTGTGATCAAAATCTGACCTTCAAAAATATTACAGAAAACAAACTTGTTTGGAGAATTCATAACAGTCTAAGCAGTAACTATTGCACCCCCATGGCTGCAGGCATTAAGGTGGACCAAACTAATTAGAGAATTAGCCTTACATTTCAAGAAGTAAAAGAATGAAAAAGTTTGTCTCCATTTCTCTGCTATAGACAGACTGAGCCTCAAAGCTTTAGAGCTTAAGATAAAGTGGTTGTCCCCTGAATATGTGTGGCCACCATCGTGAAGGGTTCTAGGCTAATGCTAACAGTAACACCTTTATCTTTTGTATTATTTAAAAAAGTTAATTCATCTTGAAAACTACTAGCCAGGAAATGGCACTAAAACATATTAAAGTCAGTAATTCTCTTGACAAAAATCTCCTAGTGAGCCGCAAAAACCCCAAATAGTTCTAAATTACAGTAAACTAACACTTTTATCTGCAGCCATAAAGTGAGAGTGGTAAACACATGGATCACAGCACTAATTCCATAATGCTAAGATCCAAGTCCAGTCAAATATCTAAAGGAACATTTATAACTTTGATCTATGAATGCTGTTAGGTCTTTAGATTAGGAATTAAAATAGTGTTTTTTGAGAAACAGAAATCCCATCAGCTCAACAGAACTGATGCACCAATACCAATTTCAGCATTTCCAATTTCAACTGGCATATCCAAACAGCGTCTCAGTACTCATCTCAAACACTGCAAGCCTGGGAAATCAAATGAAGGAAGTTTCAGGAGATCAAAAGCCCTTCCATCCCATTAACTTTGTATCATAAGATTTGAACATCAAGCTATTTTAAAGGCAATAGAATCTAAAATCTCAAGAAAAGGCCAAGTTGGCGGACAGCAAAACTATCCTTTCCATTAGAGACAAAAACACTTCTTGCTAGACCCTTACTCAGTTGCTTCTCACAGTTTTCACATGTACCTGGGATTAAAAAACCCCATATGTATCAGTTGTCCTCATTTGTTGCAAGGTAGGTGCCTTTCCTATTGCTACTGTTTCACCTAATCACAAAACCAACGGAAAGTTAGCAAGTATAACACCTAATTATATGCCAGCTAAGCAACACACCTGCCAAGGCAAGAGTATCAGCACAAGTGCAGTTTGAGGAAGTTGTACAACACAAATAAAAAAACCTACCCCATCCTAAAGCTCAACTTGCTGCCTTAACTTCCTATCTTTGGAGGAAACTATTTTGAACTAATACTACAGAAAATCACAGCTATATCATAGCTGCGAAGGGTTCATACAAATAAGGACAAAAAGCAAACCAATGCAAGTCTGGTTTAAAAATTAGAAAATTGTCTCCAAATTGTTTTACCTCAGTGGCTCCCAAATGAAACTAAGACATGGTGATTATGAACATCTGGGAACACAATAACAAGAAGATGTCTCAGGCATGTTGAAATCAGGCCATCAATGCATCACTACTGAATTTATCAGTTATAGATTCTCTCTCCTGTTCCTCCTCTTCCTCATGCACACCCTCAGCGGAAGTTTCAGCAGTGTAGTTTTATCTCCCAGGCCCAGGCCCTTATTTGTTCTAAACATCCCCTCAGCAAAGCAGTCTGCTGCCATTATAAAGACACTCTATGGGTCTCTCGTTTCTCAAAAAGAAAATTCTCAAAGAAAAGGATAGAAAGGAAACTACGAGATGAACACAAGTTCAAGGTCCTATTTTAGACAAGTTATGTAAACAGGCTTAAACCAGGTATATACAAACAACATTTTCTATTTTAGATTCCACTACATGCACACACCTCCATCTGCCACATCAACTGGAAGAGCTGTCCGAAATGACTGAATAAAACAAAAACACATTCAGAGCTGAAACAGGAAAGAAAACTAAAATCATTCTCTGAACAGCAAGAATGCTAAAGGAGGCAGAAATATCCAGGTCCACATCATGAAGTGCCTTCAAACCCATTATTTGCCAATACTAGATTTAGTTAATAAAAAACAAGATGTGATCTAAATTTTCTCTTTTTCTTTAGCAATAAAGAGGAAAGAGCTGTTTCAGTATCAGTTTCATTATATGATGGCTGGTTTTAATAATCCTTATTAGCAGGAGGATGTGTTATCTGGGCCAAAGCATTGGAGACTGCCGTATGAATATTAACTAGATGTGTCTGATCAAGCAACTACCAACAGAACACTAACACTTAAAAGGTTTCAGAACATAAACAAACCCCCACTGAGATCAAGACAGCTCATACCTCACTAGCTTTGCACGCATAGGGTCCTCTTCCACCCTACAGACTTAAAACGAGACTGAATCAGCAGGAAGATGCTGGTGAGCTCTTTGTGCCCACGCTCTTTGTGGTTTCAGATTTTCATGTATCTAACATTACTGCCGCCTTGTTTGCTGCACTGAGTTTTATACGGTTATCCCATGAACAAATTACGAAAGATTTCACAGGGTATTCTAAAATCCTTCCTGCAAACTCAGATAAACCGTGAAAATGTAAGTTCCTGCTATTCTCTTGCAAACACCTCACAGAGGACACTGTCTTCTTAAAAATTTTTCTCAAAGTGGAAAACTATACTTAAAAAAATTTCAGGGAAGTCGTCTCATCCAAGTTGCAGACAGACAGATTACACAGCATCCACCAGATCCACCCAGAACCAGAGACAGGCACAGAACACTTCTCAGCTCAGTAACAGGAAGTTCCCGTTCTTCAAGAGCAAGTCCCATCACAGCATTTCACAACAAAGAACCTCTGGCAGATGACATTTTACCACCAGTTCCTCATTTTGTCCCTGAAGTGGCTGAGACATTGGAGTTCACCCATTATGTATCCTCCAGCCTTTGCAACAGCAGAAAACATCTCGAGTTATGGCATTTTTTAAAATCCCAAGACTGTTTGGTAGGAAATGGTTTAGCTTCTCCCCCTCCCAATCCCCAGCATTACAAGGAGCTTCCAAAACATCATGCAGGGAGAAGGAGCAAGTACTCAAAAGCAGATGGGTGGGTTACAAGGTGAGTGAAAAACTGGCTGTCATGTTCAAAGTTAGTACTTAATTAATGATTCCACACCTAGGTGGCAGCCAGTTGAGTGGCATTCAATGAAAGTTGATACAGTTTACTATCTTCATCAATGCCTTGGATAATGGGACAGGCTGCACCTTCAGTAAGACTGAGGATGATGGGAGATGACTGAGGGCAACAGATGCATTAAATGGAAGGGCTGCCTTTCAAAAGGGTCTCAAAAGACAGAGAAATGGTTTGACACAAGTCTTCTGATGTTCAGTGAAGACAAATACAGTGTCTTACACCTGGTGTGGAATATAACTCTATACAACAAGAGACACTGGCAACCAATTGTCCAGATGGCAACCCAACAGAAAGAACTTGGGGATCCCGATGGATAGGCTGAACAAAAGGCAGCAATGCACCCTTGCAGCAACAAACTTACCACAGAGTGGATAAAGGGAGAAGATCCATTTCCTCTAATCAGGAATTTAGAGCCCACATCCAGCTTCACTCCTCCATCTGAGACATCAACACATATGTGAGTCCCAGGAGGGACTACAAAGACAGTTAGAGGGCTGCAGCATAAATATATAGGGAAAGATTAAGATAACTGGGCCTGTTCAGTCTGCAGAGAAAAGGTTTAGGAGGAAATCTAACAGCAGGCTTCAATTACTGCAGTAGTAGTTCAACAGCTGTTAGACTGCAGAGTTACTACCTACCTACTACTGCCTCTTTTGGACATTACTTTTAAAAAAACCACAAGGGTTACACTGAACAAGAACTAATCACACTGGATCAGAGGAAAATGTGTGTAACTCCACATTTTGTCCAAGACAGTGGTCTAAACCAAGTGGTTAGTGAAGAATTTAAGAAAGGATATGTATACAATGGTTCTTCCCTGTAACACTCTCAGGCCCTGCTAATCTGTGCTCAGGGACCTTCTGCAACAAAAGAGATTTCATTTTTCATAGTGACCTTGGGCAGGTTTTTCATCTATCACTTTGTCCAACGCTGCTGTAATTCCACAAACATATAGTATCCACAGTGCCCTGTAGCCAGGAGCTGTATATTTTATTATTTCTCAGTTACTTCTTTTGATGCCCTCAGCTCTTGTACTAGAACAATCAATTCCCAAGTTACATTTTTCACATGTCCAGAATTTTGCAAACCTCTCACTCTCTTACCTCCCCATTCCAAATCATCCCCATCATCTTTTTAAGATTGAATACTGCTTCACATGCATAAACCATTCCACACCTTAAGTTTCCAGTTGTGTTATATTCTTTTTGAGATGGAAATATCAAAGTTGCACACATACAGGCATTGAAATGGACTCATATTATTAGCTGGGTTTTTGACAACTTCCCTAGAAATTGCTTATATGATAAGAACTGCGCAATTAGCTGCTATTTCATATTCCTAACATAACTTCAAGACCTCATTCTGGCCTTATGAGTCAGTTCAGACCCCAATACACCACACTTCAACTCTACTAAATGCTTATGAGTACTGCAAATTAATTAAGTCCGTGCATTCTCACATTCTTCTAATAACTGCTTCCACATAGGAAAACTGAAGCAAAACAGACTAGATTCATGCACGTTTAATTTATATTTAAAAGTGAAACTATTCTTTAGAGAAGCTGGCAAAATTGAAAGGCCTTTTATGTTTAAAATACTTATTTGCAGCCTAAGGGTATTTGAACACGGTGACTACGTAAGTTTAACTTTAGTTCTTTCACTAGAAGGGAACATTCAGAAAAGCTAACTCAAGTTTGGCCTTGCCAGGCTCCCTCTATAGGCAATGGAACCAGGTTCCTCCAAAAGTTCAGAGTAAGGACTTTTCCTTTCTCTATATTGCATGGAGAGGGAACTTAAGATTATTTGTTGAAAAATACCGATCTTGTTATATGAAAGCTATAGAAAGCCAAACAGGAAAAAAACATTATTACAAAAAGTCTGTTGAGCAGTGTCACATGTCATCATTTACATCACAACATAAATCTAGGATTTAGAAGAAGACAGGTCTACCAGAGTCTGCCACAGTACTTCTCCACAAAAACCACAGTGCCTTCTTGCACTCCAGTTAAACACTCTCCAGTCTTCGCTACCAACTTCCCAGCTTCCTACTTCCCCACTATCATCCAGCTACTCCATCACGGTTCTCAGTCCCATCCTTTACCCTCCCAGCTCTTCCTTTCACTAAGGAGTTTTTTGAGTCTCTGTAGGCTGTTGCCCAGTCAACAGAGTTTACCCAACTATTTTCCTATAGCTGGCAAATGCTCAGATGAGATCCTGATTGCTTCACACTCAGTCAGGACAGGGGATCAAACAGTTTTCCCTCTACAGACTGTACAGGGAACTGAAGAACTGCCAACAAACTGTACAAGCCTTCATTAACCAGCACTTGAGACTGGATACGTTTTCATTACTGCTACCAATTTTCATGACTGCTTAACTGATAAGCAAATTCCTCCCTAAGTTACACATTAAAAAAGTTATCAATACTCACTGAACTGCCCTACCTCAAATACCTCAAGAAAATTTTAAACGTGTTTATATTAATGTGACAGATGAGTTATTATTTCTATAATTTTACATTTTTAAACTTATGCTAAACAATGTTTATTGTGTATCATTCTTTTCCATGGAGTGCTCTTTCACAAAAAAAACCACGAATCTTCAAAATAAATGTTTTGCAGACATCCTATCTACTTTTTGACTCGCAGTGTACACTGGGTCCTTACCACATCTTGATACTCTTCCAAAAGGCAAGGCAGGAAAGGAATTGGGCCAATACACAATCGAGAAACCGAAAGAAGCTGCAAGTGTTAATATTCATGTGTACTTCACAAATGAAAGAACCGAAGGCAATAGCTGGTCTTTTTTGAGCGCTCTACTCCGTGAGAAGCACTCATCTGGTGATTGCAAGAAGTCGTTGCAATTAAGAGAGCATTAACTATTTAAAGGGCAGCTTTCTAACAGCAGAAAGCAATACAGTGGCATCACTTAAAAACCATCAGGAAAGTCAACTGATCCATGTGTAAATTTTTTATTTAAAAATAAATTAAAAAAAAAAATGGTGAGCAGCTACTGATCCCAGTGAAACAGAAAACATACAACAAGGTATCTCACAACATGACCGTGTACACTCAAAAGTAGTCCAGGAGTCCACAAGGTTGTAAGTCCCATGTCCAAGACAAGGAACATTTTTGAAATGTCATACTGCTCGTGGAAAATTAAAAAACCCCTTGTAACAGCAAGGATGGGCATGTTTGTTCCCTGATTTTAAAGTAACTTGGAAAGAAAACTTGAAATAACACATCAACACATCAACAAATCAGAATAACCGATCAAAAAATCAGACACAATCATTATTAAAAAAGAGAATTAAGGTGAATTTTCAGTCTAGGACAGATTTTTCTTACACTCTGTCTTAAGAAATCCTTTATGTTCCATTTCACTTATGGCTCAAGTTATGAATATCAGTGCAATAGCAACCATAAAAAATATAAACAACATAACTAAAGACTCAGAAAGTGGCTCTACTGAACCAGCTAACATTACAGTGGGCTGCCAGAAATGACCAGCTATAGGACAGGACAGTGTACTAGATCCAAATCACTGATCACCAGAATGTCCAGAATAGTACAAAGGTCAGAGCTTTTAAACATCACTAGACTGAGCACTCAGAAGCAAGAGTGTTCTCAATGTTTTCATTACTTCCAGTCGGACAGAGATTCACCTGCTTCCTTTCATAATGTTCTAGATTTGAACTATCAATTATTTGTCAGAAAATATTTCTGCCAAGTCTCTTCTACAATTTACACAACATGACTGGGACCTGAGCTGAAGGGTTTATCATATAAGCATACTAAAAGCTGACTTGACCAAAGTTGGATCACAATTGAGGGTGAAAGTCAGCTTTTTCCTCTGAGAAGTCTTCCTATCAATGAGAAATCCCTTAACTACCTGTGAAATAATTGGGACAGGAAGTCAAAATTCAAATCTCTGACAAGGAGCACAGTATTTCATTTTGGGTCCCTAAGAAGCATTTCAAGATTCATCTTTCTGCAGAAGACCTTCAAAATCCATATGCAGAGGTTTATGAAATTCCTGATTATCTGACATTAAAGCATTCTGCAACCTTTAATAATACTGCACCACTGTTGCAATGATAACCATGAATCCATCAGTCCAGATATGAATGACCTGCCAATAAACTGAAAAAATGTGCCACTATGCCTGACAACATAACGTATGCCTGCACTGCTGCCTGTTGTAACTTCTGAGTCCCCACAAGAAAAATGCAAACATCCCTTTAAAGGCATGTGAAAAGAAAATATCTCTACTTTTACTCTATTTTAGCTTCTGCAGAAGATAATCCAGATGTGCTTCAACAGAGCCTGGAAATATCAATTAACAGCACCTTGACAGTCTGGCAAGATGCCTGGCAAGTAAGAAGGGATATCTGACATACTCTGATTAAGCTGCCAGGCAAATGGAGCTCACAGCGGTTTAGAATCGTTGCTGAACTCAAATCTAACTATTCTCCTATTCTGTTTTCAAAGTGCTTAAGGTTCCTCACGAATGACCTTAAGATCATACAAATCAATGGAATAATCTCTCTGAGAAGTACTTCACTCAGATTAGCAGTCACCCGAGTACACTCAAATGCAAGGTGGGCTGCAGCAAATCACTAGATATGGGACAATATTCCCCATGAGATGAGAAAACAAACAAGGAGAAAATTCTGTACTAAGAGCAACAGGCTTCATTATTACTATTTTTTTGTTTCATAATCAAATGAAACAAAATAATAGACAAGGAGATGAAAAACTCGCCCCAATTTTGAAGAATGAAGGGGACAACTTGAGCAGTGTTACCAGGGAGTTTCAGACAGTTGAAACTGCTGATGGTGTCTTCAAATAATTCAGGTGTAGAACTGGATGGCAGAACATCCCAACAGTTTCCTCCTAAAGATTATTACAAGAAGTGTAAATTCTGTGACTTCCAAGCTGTTTTCCCTTCTGCATCACATGGAAAAGAATCAAAAAGAAACAGAGCTGGGTATCCCTTGAGAGATTTCCAAGGCACCATAATTTGAAACGAGACAGCTGAAGACAAATAAGACTTCCCAAAAGGGACTCCTGACAGACAGACAGTGGTGTTGAACTTGCTGGCACAGGTGAGTCTCCTGGGTTGGGATCTATTTACTTCTAAATTCTTCTGATGGAGGAACAGTAGTTGAGGGCCTCTGGTGCAACATCTCTGTTTCCCCCGCAGGAACTGGTATATGTCCAATGACCACACCCTCCCCTGTACAGATTCAGAAGTCTGTATTTTGATTCCTGTTAGGGCCTCTACAGTAATTCAGAAGGCCTTAGCTACAAAACACAGTGCATTTTAGCAAATGAGGCTCTGAATCAATTGCTACATGAAATTAATGTAGACAAACTTACAGGAACATTCAAAATGGTCAGTGTTCATGTGACAGTACATTTTAGATTCCGTCCAAGCTTCTGTGGGAATTACAGCACGCTCCCAGTTCAGGCAGTTCTCTTACTTTGTAAATAGAAGGAACTGATAAATCAAACATCTCTATGAACACTAAGAGTCACTTGAGATTATTCTGGGAAGTTTGTTTAGATTATTTGGGATTTTTTTGTTTGGCTTTTGGTTTCCTTTTTTTGAGGCAGAGGAAGACTCATCCTTAGTGCTGTATTTAGAGATTGCTCATTTATGCTTTTTGGCTACCAGTTTTCAACTTGAAACTGAAACCACAAAAATATTTAAATGTCTATGAGGGAAAATAAAGTACTTGACAGACTTGCATGACAGATTAAAAACTAGTCCTGACTAACCACTACTAGTAAAGAAACAGAAATGCATAACATGCAGAAATCACAGTTTTCCTTGCACTCCCAGTCTGGCTCTCTGAAATGCACATCACACATGCAACAGTCTTGATACAATAAAAAGGACAACCATGTGACCAAGTAAGACAGAGCTTAATGTGTCACCTGATTTTCCCCCTAGTTTTATTCACTACCATGCTCTGGGCTGTTGAAAATGATCACCTGGTCCTCTTGAACAGGCCTACAGGGCTCATACAGGAAACAGATTAAACATGATCACACATTTTCAAGAGACAGATTTGATGAAGATTCAGTATGGGACAATAATAATCATAATCCTTACTGAACTCCTCCAGTTTGGGCTCAGAAGAACAATCCCTGTATCATCACATGCTAGACCAGTGATACTCACATCAGAAACTGAAGCACACAGACCACATCCAAGTTGTGTTTTGGCTGCGAATCTTTTGCATTGCTCTTTTACACACCAAAGAGCAACTTGGATTTACATTCTAAGGAAGGCAGCCTCCACTGCTCTACCAGATTCAGCATTCCACAGGTTCAGTCTTTTCACAGAGAATGAGCTCAAAGCTTAATATACATTTCTGCACTGAACTGTGACTGCACACTAAGGTTTGGTGGTGTTTCTTTTTCTCCCCTGTCCCATCTTGACAGGGGATTCTTTTCTTTGCTCTGCTTTCTAGAAAGAGAGGCCTGGTACAGTTTGTTTCTCCTTGGGTAAAGAGCAACAGCATTTCTGTCCAACATAAATCTTTTGGCAGGGCAAAAGACCTGCAGCCTCAATTACCAAGGAGGACAAGCAGTCTCCCAGGAGAAGCAGTTTTAATTCCTAGAGACTCTATTTTTAGTTAGAGCACCAGAAGTCCCTGAAGCAACAATATCCTTTGACCTGTCATTTATGGCAGGGGAGGGAGCAGAGACAGAGTCAGTCTACAGGTCTGTGTCTCCAGCTACTACTATCCTACACTAAAAGAGCTCATGCTGTACAGAGCAGGTAGACATCAGAGAGCAACTGAAATTCTTTTTCCTTCTCTTCCCATAGACAGGCTGAAGAGAGAAGGAACAAGAGTGAACAGTGTTTCTAACAGCCCGAACAGGTACCAGGTGCTGAGATGGACCAGATTTCTGCCACTCTGAATCTATAAGGAAATTCAGCTAAAGTTGCTTCAAACTAAACTGAGGTTAAATTTTTTTTTCCAGTAATGTAATCATCAGCTCTACTGCACAGATAAAATTTGGGTAGATTGCAAGCAATTCAGTTGTTTTATGTGAGGAGGAGTATAATCCATCTTTTAGAGCCATGCTGTCAAAGAGAAGACTGACACTAAAGGAAGTATACTCGACTGAATACACGTAACAGAAGCAAAGCTATATGTTATTTTCAAATAGGTTCTATTTAGGGGAGAATTGCCATTAGCATTTTGAATACTGAAGCAAATCCTTTGCAAGGATTTTATCACAGCACTTTGATTTACAGTTAACTTTTTTTCTGTGCCTGAGAATTAAATATCTCCTACACAGACTACCAATTACAAAGGAAGTCCTCTATTTATGCCCCCTTCATTCCACAAGTTAAAAGCAATTACAAAATTCCTGCAATAGTTTGAAGAAATGAAGTTATTAATAAAAAAAGTACGTTAGAGACAACATGGTAGAAGAACGGGAATTACAGAAGCAGAGTGATCTGAACTCCGAACAATGAAGGAAACACCACACAAGAGCCTCATTTTCCATACAAACAACTGACAATAAAAGCAGCCAGCACCTTATTAATAAATCCACAAAACCTTCTTTTTAATTGCCCCAAAACGCTTAACATTTACACACAATGTAACAACTTAAACTTATGAAAGGAAATCACCGATTTTTGTCCTGTTCTCTTCAGTTTGACATTGCAACATAGTTGCTGGATTTCAGGGTGAAAACATACATATTGCAGAGACTATGGCATCCCCATACAGTTCTTGGTACTACTGTACCATGATCAAGTGGCAAACAAGCTTTCACCAACACCACTCAAAGCTACATCTTCTTAGCAAAACACAACTGTAAGAACCCGAACACAGAAACAAACAACTAGTAAGAAGTGTATCTCTCTAGGCCAAGGGCTGGACTCACAACATGCCAAACAATCCTAACCAGCACCCCATCAATATTCAGACAACTACCACAGTTTAAGAACCACTAATGAACAAGGAACAAAAGCTGTTAATTGCACGTGGATCTTTTTCTGCGGAGATAGTTTATCGACAGCGTAAAAACACTAATGGTCAACACAAACTCATTTCATAGTTATGGAGATGCTACAGTCTTGGCCTCCACTAAGTCAGTACATAATCATGCCTCCCGAACACAATAGCAGGGATACTATTACTAGCACCAGAGACATTCAGGATACTCAGCAGCCCGAAGAACTACCCAAATCTACATAAAAATGTATCCTCAAATAACTATGTAGGATTCTGATCTTAAACGATTCTAAGCTGTAAGACAAATGACACTTTTGAGAAGTAAGCCTTTTTAACAAACCCAGAGTAAGGCTCAATAAATAAATTACTACAGTATCACATATCAATTACAACTAGAACTATGCCTGTCCTGCCTAACATGCTGCTTCCAATCTTTGGAAGGTTCAAAGTTATGTTCAAGAACACCTGAAGAGCTAAAATAAAAACACATAGCCTTATGCACCACAGCCTTTCATCCCCATTTAATCTTTTAGTAACCACGTCAACACATTTTACAGAAGAAAAACACCTCGGCACTGTCTACACGAGTATCTCTGCCTAAAACAGTAGAACACGGCATCAATTAGGTTGGAAAAGACCTCTGAGATCCCCGAGTCTCAGCCTAGGGCCGAACAACACCATCTCAACCAAAGCACGGCACCGAGTGCCACGTCCAGCCTTTCCTTAAACACCCCCAGGGACAGAGACTCCACCACCTCCCCGGGCAGGGAAGGCCGTTCAGACCAAAAAAACAAGGAGGGGCGACAAAGAGCCAGGGGGACTCCCCAGCACCAAGGGGCCGGGCCGAGCCAGGCCTCTCCCTCCCGAGGCTCCCCCCGCCCGCCGCGACACCTGTTCCCGTGCCCGCTCACCGCCGAGCGCGGACGCCTGCAGCGTGGCCCCCGAGGTGCCATCGATGACTTTGATGGCGCCGCGCGCGGTCACGGCCAGGATGGCGTTGAGCGCCGGGTGGTAGCAGAGGCTGCAGAGCCCGTCGGCGTCGCAGCGCAGGCAGCCGTCCCGCAGCAGCAGCCACTCGCAGGAGCCCGGGCCGGGCCCGGGCCCCGCCGCCGCCGTCGCGGCC
>VYXB01010422.1:840712-972846 GCA_013397135.1 Pachyramphus minor
CGAGGGGGGGCGGGGCTACGCTGTGCGCGCGCGCCCGCACGAGGCCCCGCGCAGGAGGAGGGGGGCGGGAGCGCGCAAGGAGCGGGTCCCGCCGCGGGATCGGGGAGCTGCTCCCCTCCGGCTCCGCGCCCGGGGGGCTGGAGCGCGGCCATCCGGCCCTCGGCCCTGCCCGGCCTTCGCCGCTGCTGTGTTGTTACCGCCTAGGACAAAACCTGGTCGTAGGCAGGCGAGCGCGTTGGCCGCCTCCCGCGTCGGGGAAACCGGAGCGGGGATTTGCATTTCGTCCCCCGGCTCCGAGACTGGTTTTGTACGTGAGCGATGAGAGGGAGCCCCGGTGTGAGCGGCTTCCAGCGAGGGTACCAAGGGACGGAGCCACAATGCCACGGCTCCCTCCCGGAATGCGCTCGGCCCGCAGGAAGGGTGTCCCTGGCCCCGGGTCATTGCACTTGTGACAGCATTTTGCTCTGAAGCAGTACTTCAAAACGACATAAGTTTAATAAAACCTTTTGCATTTTGTTAAGATTTTTCCCTTTTCACCCACTAGAATGCCAGTGCAGTTCGCATAGCTTAGCCTACCTGGATGCATTACTTTTTATCTCCCATAGTAATTTTTTTATCTAAGTGACATGTTATACTAAAATATTTCATAATGTTTTTACACTACTGATGTTTGTAAATGTATTTTTCAAATATAATTAAGTTTCCTATATTTTATTAGAAGGACCCAAATTAGTATAGGCTGCTGTGGCAGGGAAATGATTTAAGAAATACAATGTGTAAAGAAAAACTAAAAGAACAAAACCAAACCAAACCCACAAGTTTGTGTGCCACCCAGGCTAATCAAAATTGTCCTGGGAGTAAAATAAGTAGCTTTTAAGCCTGCTTTACTACTTTAAGTAAAGCACTAGAGGTAGTGATAACATTTACAGCAGATCTCAAGCTGTATGTTGTCTCCTCTTCAGAACAATTGGTTTCATATACTTCTCAAGTAAGCATAACTTTTCTGATACACAGCAGAGTGACTGATGGGTAGAAGAGGAAAAAAGATATGTACATATCTACATATCTGTAGAGATCATCCAAAAAAGCACATCTAAATTGTGATACCCATGTCCCCACTTCAAAAGGAGGTGTTGCATCTTAGAAAGGCAACTTTTTTGCTAGATGAATATGCTCTAAGTTTCCATTTTTGACAGACAGAAACAGTGTATATATTATCACAAAACTTCTTCATAGCCTCAAAGCTATTGATGCTATGTATAGCATCAATATGTATCGGTGACATGTATAGGAATAGAGATCTGTCTTAATTAATCAATATTAATTATTCAGTATTAATTCAGTAAATATAAATGAGCTTCATACATTCTGTAAACAAGTTTAATTCAAATTTTTTATAAAATACATCTTGTATTTACATATATACCTCATCTAAAAATATGAGTTTGTTGAATGCAAAGTTATTACAAACTATCAGAACCATTTGAGAGTTGTTTGTACATATTTCTTGCACAGCATATGCAAAAAGTGACCCTAGAGATACTAAGATTAAAAGGTGCAAATCTGCAATGGTGTACAAAGTATGTACTATGTTAAGTGCATATCTACATTGCATATTACACATGTGCCAAGTCTGTGGAAAGTAACAGTTAAAATGGTAACTATAAATTTCACAGAAAATTAATGTAGAGCAAATTGAGATATTTGGAGATTCAACAGAACATTCTCGCCTCCTTTCAATATTCATAGTAATTTCAGATGCACAGGATCCATTATGGACACCTCATGAACACCTATGCAAAGAGGAACTAAGCTTAAAGCTCTCTGACAGCCCAGTAACCTAAATATGTCCTCGCCCTTCACCTTTGTGGGGATGGTAGTTAAACGTGTATTCACAGGGTCTGGCTGAAAAAAAATGAGGTAAGACCAGATTATCATGCAAGATTCCAAAGCTAATATACTTTTTAAATATACTTTAAAAAATACCATAACTTCCCTTTTTTTTTTTTTTTTTTTAAGAATGTGGTATGATTGCTCTTAAAATACTTGTAGGTAAGAACTAAGCTGCTGGTATAAATTGGTTCAGTATGACTCTGCAGTAATTCTACCAGAACTTCTGCAGAAGTCAAAAAACAGGTGAAAACTCCATTGCTCTACCAGTTTTTCTCCTTTCATATACTACAAGCTTGAGTATTACACTACAATTTATGTCCAGCCATTAACTTCAAGCAGTTCTGTTTAAAACCAACACAAGCATCAGCCAGGAAAACAGACTGAATAAGCAAAAGGTTTGTGGGAGAGTTGGAATTTAATATTTTGCATCAGTAACAACTGGTAAAAATAAGTTACCAAGATGGCAAGTTCCGCAGTCTAAAAAGCTGAAAAACTACAGTTCTGATATGGAAATAAGTCCATTGGGGACCAAAGACAGCCCTTGCTATCAACTTGTCATGGCTGATTCTTATTTGCAGCATTACAAAAAAAAGGGGGGGGTGGGGAGAGGGGAATGGGAAATGTTTCTTATCTGTTACCAAAAAAAAAAAAAAAAAGACACTTACGATCTATTTGTTGATACCAAATACTGAAGATTGCAAATGCCTAAGTTAGTACCATGCAAAATGAACTTCAGTGGACTTCCCTTGTGAAGAAATCTTACCATAAGGACCATTACATAAGCAATCAACACAGTACACAGGAAATATTTAACATGTCATCACATTATTACATAATCCTTGGAGAGTCAAAATTAGCAAGCCTGTAACTGCTACTAAGCCTGTAACTCTCTCTTGTTTAATGGAGGGAGAATCTGGCCTTCCAAATCTTCATTTCTCTTTACAAGGGATCAGTATTATTGGTGAGGAAAAAAAATGGATGTGTGTTAAGTACCGTGTTATTAAAAGCAAAACAGAGCAAGATGTTGTAAAACATAGTTAGGGAAGCATTATTTTTATTTTGTCATCATAAAATAACATTGTTTAAAGATCACACAAATTTGATAGATCATCTTTTTTCTCCAACACTAAGCCAGCACTAGAGTTGAGAAAGGTGTTCACCCATTTCTCTGTAAATTTATACTTTTAAGTAAAATAATTTGATTCTCTAAATATGCATTTTAATTAATTATGTCACACTGTAAATATCTTGCTCCTTTGGTCAGAGATAGTAAATGAAGACTTCAAATACTTTTATCTTCAATTTTTAAAAATCCAATATACATCCTTAACCAAGGAGTATTTACGGTACACACAAGCCATAGATACAAAATACACAGTATATACATGTTTTGAAAACAAATTGGAATTTATAAAAACTCAACAGCCAAATCAAAGTAATTGAGGCACTAAATTAAAAGTAGTATCTTCTTGTCTTGATTATACAGACTATTCTGTGAACAATCAGGACTGTTTCATAAATATATATTATCTACAGAATTTGCTGTGCCAAAAAAAGCCAGCTGTGTTTAAGCTCAAAAGAAAAATTGCACTTTGAGATTGTTACAGTTAACTTCTCATTTTTTCTTCTTGAATATAGTAATATGGTCCCAGTGCTTTTGGCACAGGTATTGAGTTGTGGTTTTGCTACGCTTTTGTTATAAAACACAAAGTTCTTTTATTTTGTTCATTAAAATCTGAAGTCTTAAACAAACCTAGAACTTTGATACAAATCTATATAGCTACAATTGCTTCATTAAATAATATACACAAATACGCTCTTCGATCTTAAAACATCTTGACAACTGGATACAAAACAGTCACTTGTATTATCTCCAGCCTCCTCAATCTTACGCGTTATCAGTCTGCAAGTGACTAAAATACGGTTTCTGGCCCCATCTTACACTAGATCACACCCCAGTGTATAAGGACAGAAAATAAATGTATAATAAAAAGATTGGATAAATTAGAAGGGGTTTCTTGGTCTTGAATTCTTCTCCAACTAGTAAAGATGCAGCACTGTATGCAGCCCAAAAGACTCCAAACAGCTGAAAAAGAAGAGGAACAGTCTTAGCTGACACCATGAGAAAGTCTCTCCAAATATCACAATAACAATCAGTTCTTCTCTCAATATAATTAAAAAGAAACCCTCCAAAAAAAGAATTTTAAGGGGAAGAACCCCCCCCCCCAAAGACAAAGTCTATAATACGCATTTTCATTGAAGTTTAGAGAAACAGAGCATGTTATTTTCATTTGAGACAGTTTTACTGAAGTTAGCAGCTAAGGATCTACAGTAAGTTTTCTCTGTGTAAGACATATAGATACCACAAAGCAAGCTGTAAGCTGTAATCTTATATACACTGATAATTTGAAACCTCACTGGATCAAATCTCTTTCTACCTTGCCTGTCCTCAACTATTAGCCCACACATACCATCAAGTAAAAAAGTTACTATACTTGACATTTCCTCCTACAACATATACCAGAGGGTTAAAATTCACATTTTTTATTTCAGGATTCATTTGGCTCAAAAACTTTACTTATGGTGCCTCCACCTCAAGATAACTGAATATCATATTTCTACTCCCTTCAGGTGCAGTGAGAAGCCTCCCAAAATACTACCTTTATCACAGACTATATTGCTTATTAAACTGAGGGAGAACTAGATTAACAAACTGGTAGAAAGTAATATTACTTATGAATATCCACTAAGTTATAGGAAGTCAGTGTGCACGCTTTTCAAGAAAAAATGCCTTGAAGTTAGAGAACTTGACTCAAACCTCAAACTAACAAGATTAGAGCAAAAAGAAATCAGATATTATTATCCTCTAGCAGCACCCTGAATATCAACAAAGAAGGAAAAATACTTAAAACCGAGTGGTATGCAAAACCACTATACTCTTCTGCAAAATACAAGACTAACAATGGCAGACAGAATAGGACCCCAGCAAAGAACTCCTTCCACAGTTCTGTCAGAGAAGCTGAAGCCCTTGAGGGATCATGTGGCCCATTTAACAACTACTGTAACAAAACCAAACCAAACCAAAACCAACAAAAAAAACCCTAACCCACCACCACCACCACCAAATTGCATGTCATTGCATACTTCTGGTTTTGCTGCCTTACCCGAGGCTGCAGAGATGGGCAAGAAGGACAATCAAGATCATGACTGAATTCCCTAAGATACATTAGGAAAATTGCAGCAATTAAGTCAATTGAGGTGCACTGATTGCAACTGGAAAAGAACTGGCTGGAATTCCCCTATTTCACTGTAAGTTCCCCAGCTTCAGGGCTGTGAAATTTTTCCCCAAGCACAGAGCCATAAGAAGTAGTACTTGTCACAGCTTATATGGGCCACATGGGGCATGTGTAATACATTTTCATACTTATGGTGCAAAGGCAAGAACCTCACACAGATTCACCCTGACATTAACGTAAGACTGTTAACAGTAATCAAGTAACAGAGGTTTCATTAACATATATTTATTTTCAAGTTACATATTAGTTAACTGGCAAGTTAATGATTTACTTCCTGACTATCCCTTAACTGTAATTGCAAGTTATCAAATCACAAATACAGCAATTTTATTTATCACACACTTTAGTTATACGTCAATTATACTGTTTACCAGCAAGTTAGAAGAACAGAAATAATCAAATCAACAGAACAAAGCCCCCAAAAGCATACAACTTAGCTTATAACAGAAATTTCCCAGTTAACTTTTCCACAAGCTCATCAATAAGTTCAAAGGCTCGCCCAAAAGGGTTTTAAGAAGTACTGGAAGCGTTCAAGATCATTATATAGTTCTATCAGGGAACATTGCTGGTTTCACAAAAGGTGTCCAGCAGCAGGTAGTATCAGGTTATTCTTATGCCTTACATTACACAACTGTAAATCAGAACAATACTTACCTTCTCTGCAAAGGGTATTGAGAGCTTTGTACCGCTATACTATGGGAAGGTCTCAGAACAATGACTAATGTCATATTCACGCTAGAGCAACTAAAAATAAACTGGATGTTGGGGGAAGGGACAGAACAGCTTATTTTCAGGTTCTTCATTCTGAGGTTTAATTATGCATCCTCTTGTCAAAATGAGAATCCTTTTTTTTTAATGCAACTATTAGAGCATAGCAGAATATTTAAATATAAGCTAGCCTAGTAACAACAGGTGTTGTTATAGCAACAGCACTGTATATCCCCAAGCACTCAGGAGTATTCAAGATAAAATTCACTTTCCACCATGCTAAACAAAAGGATCACAGAGTTCACATTGTAGTTCTAAAAATTCTGACACATCATTATGTTTTCTTGAACAGGTTATTACTTGAAGTGTTAGGAAAGTGACTTAAAATTAACTAAACAATTCTTAATAGATGATATGAACTTACTTTTATTAGGGTAGAAACAACTTCATATGATCCAACCACCAAAAGTACAGGTGCTATGACAATGAGGGGAAGTAGGGAATATCCTATTACACCAAGAACCTGGCCATAAGCAACCTGAAATTTTCAAGCACAAATAAATAAGCTTTGCAGTACTCTATCTTTGTCACCAAATGCAATCTGATCTTGTTATAACACTGTGAATAACAATAATAATGTGTTAGGTATTCAGCTAATGGAAGCTAGCTACTGCGAAAATTGCTTTTGTGTGCTACCTCCTAGAATTAGAAATACCTTGCCTTTTTTTGTTGTTGTTTTTAGACACTGTAAATGATCACTTTCAAAGGAAGTATTACACAGGTTAAATAAGTAAACCCATCCACCCCTCATATTTTCATGTTCTGCCTTAAATGATTTTCAACTGCCACTCTCCAAGGAGTGCATACCTAGGAGCACAGAACTGCAACAGACCTCTCAGGCTGTCACAAGCAGCAAAGACATAATTTTCTGCATTAACATACTCATATCGATTATACATAAATAAATACATAAAGTACATGAATGCTTTTGGTGCCAGTGGAAGACCTAGACCTTGATAGCTCTAAGGCACAGAATTCTTCTGATTTCCAGCTTAAATTTATTATGACTATCTTGAGCAGAGTTGTTTAGAGTATTTCCATAACTACTTTTAGCTTCAGAATGAAGTGTCTGATTTCCCCCTATTAGAGTTTGAAATGTTCCTAGGCCCAGCCAGGCTTCTTGGATTTAACAGGAAAAATACTGGTATCTTGCAAGCACTCCTGTTGACAATGATTGCTCACAGAGAGCTCTGCAGACCTATACTTTCTCCCTGGTTTATACATTCTGATAATTTCACACTGTGAGCCACAAAACAGATTGATTTAAGGGCATCTAGGTTGTGCTGATATGCAGAAATACAGTGCAATCACATTTATAAAAGCTTTTTCTTTCAAAACAACGTTCACACAAGAAGACTCCAGTAATTATGATTAAAAGAAAAATCTAAAAAATTTAAAGTAAATAACATAGGAAGTCTGCAACACTAGTGCATCATTAATGCAAGATGCATAGTAAAAATACAAAAATCAATCATCACAGAATATTTAGTTCTTCACAACACAGTTCAATGCATTTTATGCTGCAGATAAATTTTAAGAAGTTCGACCCTCCTGACTGTTCCACTGTAGCTGTCTGTGGGCCTTGCTCCAAGCACCTGAATCGCTCAGTGACTCAATCTGTAAATGACTCAGGCAGCTATTCCAACTCTGCTGGTGCAAGCAGCTGGAGGAAGAGATGCAGGCCCAACCTTCAACTGGCTTTGCAGTTGAGGAATATGCACTGGCTTTCATCCTTTAATGGGTTTGAACTGCATCAGGCTAAGGATGACAACGAACACTGGTAGGTGCTTTACCCACAAGGCCACCAGGCAACTGCGGTTAGACCCCACTAAAAAAAAAAATAAAATAAATAAAGGATGGTGCACGAGCAGTGCAAAGGAGGAGAAAGGTCCTCCCTCAGGACAGTGACTAAAAAGTTGAAAGTACTTGTCCCTCA
The DNA here is from genome assembly GCA_013397135.1 of Pachyramphus minor. NCBI lineage: Eukaryota > Metazoa > Chordata > Aves > Passeriformes > Tyrannidae > Pachyramphus > Pachyramphus minor. Next base: position 848,606 of record VYXB01010422.1, read on the forward strand.
AGAATGGACTCCAGTTCTGGATCACAGGAAGCTGTTAGAATTTCTGGGACTCACAGTACAAACTTCCAGGTTGTTTATCCCTTCCAAGCACATCATCCATTGCACAGAAAGATTAGCTGACCATCTCTGTGTTTTAGATTTTATTTTGGAGGCCAAGAACCTGAAATGTTGACTGTACACTTACCAACTGCATCCATTCTTAGCTGGCTATAAGGTCCAAAGCCAAGCACCAAGAAAACCCAACTACTGCTGAAAAACGTAACCAAGAGACTTTACATTATCTCCCTCTATATCCTTTTTGAATACAGGTACTTACTTCTCCTCCAAGAACTCTGGCCAGTAAAAAAATTGTCAAGGATCCAAATATCCAAATAGTTATAATCCAAGAAACAACCTTAAGAGATAAAGAACAATTCATTTATATGAATCATTTTCATTGTCAGAAAGGAATACTCATTTCCATTAATCATTTTCACTGCAGCCAAGGATTTTATTATGCAAAACTGAATTCTGAATTGCAGCAAGAATAGTTTTACTTAGTAGCACAATGCAATTTGCAAATAAAATTAAGAGGTTACATTTACAGAATCACATTCATGGTAAATTCGGTGTACATGCAATGCACATGTGAAGTGTTTTGTAAGTATTGCAATAGGAAGTTTAGCTAAAAGTACCCTAAATGTCTTCATATCCTACCTATTACAAAATGTGGGCTCACACAGTTTTTAAAATCAGCCCAACCAATACAAAGAGCAGGAATTCTCCTCCTTCCACCCTTAAAGATGTCACTTTATTCTTTACTCAAAGAAGACAAAGGACTTCAGTTCTCTTTGGAACTTGGTGATGATTACAACTTAATAAAGAGCCCTAGACTCCTGGGACCAAACCTGTCATTATTTTTTCTTGCTTCTTTCATGGTTCTGCTCTTAAACTAAAGAAGAAATCTTAAAACCATTCTCTGGCTTCAAAGTAACTTAGCTATTTTTGGAGTTGAGTCACTGGGAGGACTAGAAATGAAGCTCTCCTTTTTGAAATGCCTTTTTAGAAGGGAACAACAGTATCGGTACAGTCTCTGTATTTCTAATTACTGTATGTACAATTACTGAACTTAAGAAATTAAATCAGTTCTCAATTCAATACACTGCTTAATTAAAAATTCCAGATTTCCAGAAGAATGAAATAGGGAAAAAGAGATAAAAATCACAGCAAGACTTAAAAACCCCTAAGTAATAGCTTTATGCTATTTGTGAAAATAGCACATGGCCTCCTTTCACTTCTTGCTTTCCTCTACTGTCTAAAAGACCAGGATGGGAATAAAGTCTTAGAGCAGGAGAATTCATCTCTCTCCAGGTTGACAGCCCACCATTCAGTTCACCCAGTCTAGCTGCTGTCAGTCATTCTGTTGCTAGCTGCTAGCTTTCCCTCCTCACTCATGTATGTCACTCTTCCATTCCTATGGTAAATCCACTGCTCCTAAGAAACACTAGACCTAGTGTTTCTGGTGTACAGGAGTTACACCAACTGCAGGAGGTAGTTCAGCTGTCATGGGGTCAAGGACAGCCCTTATTTTGCTGAGGAGACTGGTAAGTACCCAGAAGACTTGAGTAATACAGTGGTTTAGTCTACTCACTTAAAGCCTCATAGGGACAACATACTAAGGGTGCATTCTTAGCCAGCATTTGGTACACCATATGGAAGCCAGAGGTCCCAAAGGGAATTTTATCCTACCATTCACACAAATCCTTTTGTAAGCACTTTCTGCTCATTTACATATGGCTTATCACCATACTTCACTGTATTCAAAACAACTGTAACCACACATATAAAGGTTTCCAAAGCAGGATCACCTAGGCTTACATTCAAATTGTTATTATAATTGATAACACTGCTTTATTTTAATCTGAACATAAAGAAAAAAGGTAACAGTGTTTATGGAGGCCAATTAAATATGCACAATGCCTCTGAATATCTATTCACCTTAGAGTTCAAAAGGAATTATGGAAAAAGTCTATTGACCAGAGGAAAGTTATTTGATTGTAACTGAGCAGGAAGGACAAAACAGCAAATGGCAGTAATGAAGATTAAATATAGCAGATAACAGCAGTGGAATAGTATGAATCAATCAAGCAGCTTTATTTGTCAGGAAATTAAAATTCATAGCATCCAAACAAATGCTTCTCAGTAACGTTTTTTACCAATAAAAAGCAAGTTAACAAAAGGTCACAATTAAAATGGAAAAATTCACTAATATGACTATAAACCCATTAGTATCAATCTGGTTCCTCTAGAAACCACATATTTCCTTTGTTTTACTGTATAAAACAAACCTGACATTTCATCATGATTAACTTATCTGTGGGTTATTTAATAAATTTCTTACCACTGTCTGTCTACATATTAACCTGAGAAACAGCATTTGAAATGCCCTGCATTAGTATGTGAAAAAAAGGGCTTTCTACCTACGTAAGAATGCAAATTACTTAGTAATCACGTCCCCAGATTTAGCTTAGATTTCTTTTTAGGCAGAAAACTTACACCTACCTTAAATTGTCCATATAATGAAATCATTGAGAAGAAGAGGACAACTGCCAGAGGACCCCAAAAATCTGGATTGTCTCTCACTACCTGCCTATTGAACCCAAGAGATGGCATAGGCATCAACACACATCGAATTTTGTAGTAAATATCCTTCAGATCAATGTCAAGTTCTTCCCTGAAATTGTAAAGCAAGAGAGCATTACTAAACACCACAGTAATGAAATAGAGCATAAAAAATCAGTGTGGCGCATACAGTAGGTTTAAAGAGCAAGTCTCCTGTCACCCACGACTAGCAAAGGAACAGTTTCTCTACAATAAAGCAACACCATACCTTCATGCCACATTCAGTAACTGGTGTGACAGTTATATATACTTAATTAGTCAAAAATAAATTACATGACTGAGAATAGAAAACATACACAACATACCCAGGCCAAGTTGGATGGGGCTCTGAGCAACCTGGCCCAGTGGAACTTGTCCCTGCCCATGGCAGGGAGTTTGGAACTAGATGATCTCTGAGGTCCCTTCCAACCCAAACCATTCATGATTCTAATATCCTAGTAGATTGCATTAAGACAGCAGGTCTATTCTTCTGACACAAAAGAACACAAGACGCACTCGTACCATTGTAACTACTTAAAAGTCAAAGATGTACATACACAAAAGTAAGATTTTTGTGTATTCCTATGCCAGACAGTTTGCCATGAGCACACTTCCTGTGGAAACATTTTATTTCAAATTCTACCAGAAAGAATACCATCATGTTCACTAATCTTACAGCACTCCAAATACATCAGTTAAAAACAATTTTTTAAAATAAAATGGAGTTTAACTTCCTTCACAAACAGTAGTTTAGAGCAGACCAGTTTATGCCGATTGTTTAATTTCTGGCTTGATTTCAATATGGCTAAAATTAAATAAAAGCCACTTAAATTATCAGTAAAATCTGCCAACAGATCTTGCTCTTCTCTCATTGCCTTCTCTGCTTCCTACTACATGATCTCTGCAAGCAACTACAAATTGATCAGAAGACTATTCTGCCCAGGAGAATAGTCATTAATAGTAGATCTTGCCCTGATTGTCCTAGCATCATGGGAAGAAATCAGACTTTCCAAGTAAGGGGCAATTCACTTCTTTATGTGCTGAACCTCAGTCATGACTGAGGAGCTCTGAAGAGTTGCAGGACAATTCCAGAAGATATCCTGCTCCACATTAAAGAGCACAGTGAAGAAAAATGTAGAATCATATCTCAAGTTAGGTTGGACTTGATGATCTCAGAGGTCTTTCCAACCCACTTGATTCTGTAATTCTGTGAAGTCCATATATGAAGGTTTTGTACAAGGCTTTGATTTTTGTTTTTTTTTCCTCAGAAACGCTGAAGTGAGAAATAAATGCAAAGATATGGTTCACCACAATTTGCCTTTTTTTAAAAAAAACAAAACTAAATAGTGCTCATTGAGTCTCCCAATGCAATTTTTGGATTCCTATTACTGAAGCTACTTCAGAACTAGTATTACTATGCAACAAACATTTTTCTCCCTGAATCTAGGGAGTAGACTAGAAACATCTGTTTTCCTCCATTTATCTAAAAAGGACGTAGAATTTCTATACTTTACTCCGAAGACTGCGTAACGCAAATATCTGCTGTCTGGAAATAATTCTTCCTCAATGTCTACGGCTTCTGACAGTTTCTTATGTGAATGAACTGTCTTTTCCATGAAGCTGACATCTACCTCACCTAAGAAGGTAGCTGTAAGAGGAAACAAGTGTCTGGAGTAAGGCTGCCCAATGAGAAAGTAAAAAAAAAATAAAATCTCACTTTACTGAACAAAACATTTGCACTGTAGCACCACATGGGTGACCTTTCCTTAGCTGGCTGGTGTTCTTTCAATCCTTAGGAGGATTCAGATTGCAAGACTTCATTATGGCACATGTTCTGGGAGTAATCAAAACTGCATAAACTGCATAAAACTGAATAAAAACTGCTTCATGTAAGTCAGATTAAGGTCTTCTCTTTTAGGATTATCGTATTCATCCTGCTTGCCAGAAACTGATCATTTCCCTGTTGTGTTCTCCTCACTTGCAGCAATCAGCAGCTTAGAACACCTAGCTGTCTTTGAATCATAAAAGACAGAATTCATATGTTGTCACCTCAATACACCAGTCTGTTTCTTAATTAAAAGCTAGAGGTTTACAAAACAGACTTATTCACACAAGGAGCTATTTCCCCACACTTCAAACTAAAGTACTTCTCAAGTAGCAGTGTCATTATTAAGCTCTCCAGACAGCCTTTCTCTCCCAGTACTCTCGTCTGAGTTCTCCAGAGTACTCTCTGTCTCACTTCAATTTTGTAAAGCATCATTATGTTTAATTCACACAGAAAAACACTGAGAATGAAGTTGCTTAGGTGCAGAACCAGACTGCCTGACTGTGCAGTGTATTCATCTTAAGATACAAACTTTCCTCAGCCAATTACCCTTCTGTGTACAGAACAAAGAACGCAGAGATTTTCGGTTTCAAGGACATTGTCTTTCAACACTAGCATCCTTTTCATCTAGCTTTATAATAAAAGACAACATCTGTGCTACCTTGGTTCTAGCATCCCTACTACAATAACCTTGATTCACAATGCTTTCGCTTCAGAGTAACTGACAGAATTGGCTTAGATCTACTTAAGAGGAATCTTTCCACAGGATTGTCTTAGCCTTTGATTCTTGGACAGTATTAAAAAATTTGCAACAAGAGTGCAAAAAATAGAAAGAATACAATCTCACTTTTTAAACCATTACAGGATCAACAGATAAAAGCAGAAGACCCATAAAAGCTTTATACTTATAAAGATGAATAAAATTTGATTTTACTTCTTCCTTTCTTCCTCCCTGACAGTGAATAACAAGCCTCTCTCTTACACCAAAAATAAAACCCATAATGAGAAACACAATGTTTTCATTCCTGCACCAGAAAACACTAATTGGTCAATTCTGTCACACAAAATTCTACTTACAGCAAAAGGCTCTGGGACAACGAGAGGCTACAGTTGATTGTTTTTCCTACAGAGCTAATAAAGATAGATACCCCAAAATAATTACAACATACAGGAGTGGCTTGTTATCTTCTGGGTCATCATCTTCCACTTCCAGAAGCCAGCCATAGCCTCTCTGTCTTAGGAATGTAGTTGCAGTAGATTCTTTGATGAATTCTCCTCCAAGATTTAACTTAACATCTGGAGTTGTTATGGAGCCACTCAGATCTTAGAGAAAAAGGGAGAGAAATATAGATCTTTTTATGTCTTGCCAAAAGCCATTTGATTTCAAAAGTACTGGAAGCTAAACAACAGACATACAAAGCTACATGTGTTGGTTATCACCATGAAATATTCAAAGTTATAGAATAAAATTATACTTTAACAGATGCATAATTTGAAAGCGTAGTTGTTGTTTTAATGCAACAGTACCATTGTTGGGTTAGGTCTCAAACCACCAGGCTTTAACTTTTAGATGGGACTCTTGTTTCATGACACAGTGTTATGGTATGACAGAAAGGCTTCCACTTGTGCTGTATCATTAAGTGTTTAAAGGCACAAAAGGAAGTAACTAACAGTCTCAACATGCTGTGAATTGTGGATTATTTTTCTGACCACATTCTACCTCCTTTGGAGCACACTTTTGCATAGTGACATTGTTTCAACCAAAAGAACTCTCTGTTCCTACGTGAAATTTTTCACAAAAAGAATGAAGATTGAAGACGTCTTCATTTGTAGCGCGCCTTTAATACAGCTGAAAATGTTAGAGAAAGAATACTGTCAGAGATCCTTAGGCTCCAGCCAATAAGAAATCCAAGGAGTTCTCTTCAATATACTACGATCTTGCTCTGCCACGGTACTAAACAAAACAAAGAGCAATTTATCTATGTTCTGGTCGTGTCAAAATTGCGAATAAATATTAATTTTGTTTGCTCGTTTTATTCAGTTATATACAGGTGAAAAGTACAAAACAGTATCAGAAAATAAATGAAATTACTTGAAGAAAGAAAAAATATATAACAAGGGAATAATTGTTCCTTTAGGAAACCATGGATTTCCATTATCCGCTAAGAAGGAAAAAATCCAAACAGAAACATGCTAGTTTTTTGTGCAAAGCTTATTACAAATATATTGAGAGATAGTAAATCTCTTCTCATCCAACAACTTTTCACCTCACCATAGAAAATCTTTACTTGCCTTTCCATTGTTGTGTGTTTTTCACATGTAAAAGTTCCTCGGCACAAATTTCCCAAAACACCAGCTGTATAGCAAGTACTTCTGAAACATGCACTCACAGAGGTAAGTCACAGATTACATTTCCCACATCTTCTTTAAAAATGCAACACAGTTTATAGAAACAAAATTTGTGTAGTGACAGAATCCCACAGAGTCTTCAGCCAACATGTCTTAAGTGTTCACTGATCACTCACTATCTCAATTAATTAATCAGAATTCTCCTTCCCAAATCAGCTTGCTAGGCCACTGAAGCTTAAATTTAAGCTTCTCCACAAATGGTTTTTCAATCATTTCATAATCATGAGAGTTAATAATCCATTGCTTTGATTCCTGGAACACCATCTGCACAGGCCCCTTGAAAAGATCACTTTAAGTTAAAGCAGGACTTTCTCTTTGCTCCTCTCAGTACCGGCACACACACACTGTTCTTCACCAGACTCAAGCAAAACCTTTCTCTGCTGTTTATAGAGAGAGTCAAAAAAGAAATCTTAATGGCTGGGCATCGAGGTTGAGAAAGCCTCAGAAGTTTTCTCTTGTCACCAGGACTGTTTTGTCATTTAAAAATATTTGATTCTGCTACAACACTTCTTGCAAGGAGACACTCTTGCTCTCTGTGCATAAATGCAGCGGTAAAGCGAAGCAAATACAACATCCAAACAGCCATTTATTTCTCCTTTCTCAGGGACTGCTAACAATCCATCCTGAGGAAGGAAAACTCCAACACTAATCTTATTTACCAAGGCTCTTTTTAGCAGTCAATGATCAGTGGATACCCGAAAGTACACTTTTGAACTGTGAAACCTATTAACATGATCTTAAGTCTATTTTGCAAGACATGAAGCTGCAGAACCAAGGGGGAAAAAACCTGGTCACCTCCTCTTGTATAGGCTGCTTTGAATGAGCAGGTTAACAGGAGGGAACTGGGCACTGAAAAACCTGCCAAGAACTGAGGGCTCTGATGCTTCCTAGTGAGACTCTGAGTGCTTTCACTCCTGCTGTCTCAGGCTCAACAGCACAGAAGCAAAATCTAAGTCTCTCAGATGTCTCATTTCAAGCGGACACTGTGGAAAACCAGCTTTCAAAACAGTCTTGGATTTTAGGTTTGAAAAAGCAGTACAAGAGGCAAAACTACAAACAGTCTGTTCTTCATACTGTATCTGTCCCCTTAATTGAGAACACCTCTCCAGCATTCTTTCTGACAGCTTCTACCTCTCACGGAAACAAAACAGGGAGACAGAACAGCTTATATTTTTATTTTTTCCATATGGATCAAGATTTAGAAAACATAAAAACTGGGGTGCAATATACACTACTTTAGTTTTGTAATATCAAGCTGCTAACTCTGCTTATGTCTTCCTTTGCTACGGTAGGTATGTGTGGCACTTTGCGGACAGGACTACACTTGAACAGGCAGGAGATCACACCTTGCTTGTGCTCACAAGGAACACAGAGCCAATCCAGATTCAACACAACCTACCAGAAAGGCAGCCGTACTGGACTGGGTTCAGCATGGCCCAACAGATACTTCCAAGGGGAAAGCAGAGATACATGGATGCTTTTTCAGGCCAAGGTGAAGAAGAAGAAAAAACAAACCAAACAAAACAGCAACAAAAAACCCAACAGCCACAGTTGTAACTGTTGATTTGTATTTCTTCACAGAAGGTCTGGGAATGCAGCAAAGAACAGGTATTCTACAGCAATGCTTCCACTTCAGCAATTCTTTTCCAGGGTGGGACACATGAGTAAGGATTCACGTGATTCCCTAGCCACAACTGCATGAGTAACTAAATACATACATAAAAGCACAATGCTTGTTCTTTAAACGGGGACAACCCAAACGATCACTCTCCACCAAAATAGGTTTGCACAGTGTTGACTCCTGTATGTTCAGTTTTGAAGTACATGGCATCCTGCTGCACCACTGCTATTTGTGCAGCAGTTTGGCAGCAGGCCACACTTCACCCCCTAAATTACACATAGGGCTTCTTTTTCTCGACCATGTCTGTGCTGAAACAAGACACGGCGCAGACGCCTCGGCACAGCATTACAGCAAACGTGAACACAGGACACAATCTTCGACAGACACTGAAGTGATTTTCCAGCAACACGGGAGGACGGGAAGAGCGGTCGGTGACAGCGCTGGTCACGGTTGTGTCAGGTGTGGGCACAACCTCGGCCCCGGCTCTCGGAGAACGCGACACACGGGGCGCTCCGGCCGCCTGTGCCACGCTGGTGCTGCCGTGACGCGCAGAACACGACAGCGGGTCGCACCCGCCGCAGCGGCCCGAGGGCAGCGGCCACCTCGGCCACCCCGCTCCGCCTCCAGCCACGACACCAACCCCGGGGGCGGCAGGGAGGAGGGCAGGGAAGGCCCTTCCCGCCTCGGCGGCCCGGCAGCCGCCCGCTGGCCCGCGGCCCCGCCGAGCGCTTCTCTCGGGACAGCGAGCAAGGCCCGACCCGCGGCCCCGCGCTCACCTTCGGCGTCCGCCGAGGAGACGAAGGTGAAGTCCCCGCTGCTGGGCGCGTAGAGCGGCGGCTGCTGAGCGCCCGGGGGCTGCATCTCCCCGCCCTCCGCGGGGGCTGCGGGGCCGGTGAGGGCGGCGAGGGGCGAGCGGGCACCGGGGCCTGGGGCCTCCCGGGTCCCTCCTGCGGCGGCGGCGGCGGCACCGAGCCCACGGCGCAGCCGCCTCACGGGGCGACAACAACCGGCGCCGCCCCTGCCATTGGCTGCTCGCAAGGCGCGCCCGCACTGGCCGGCGGCGCTCCAGCGCTCACTGGATCCGGCTGTCCCGGGCGGTGAGGCCACTTCCACCCCGATGTAAGGCTGCTCCTGATGGGACGACGTAGCGCGTTTTCCTCCCTCCCTTCCTCCCTTCCTTCCCTTCCTTCCCTTCTCTTCCTTCTCTTCCTTGCTTCCCTTCTTCCTTCATTCTCTCCTTCCCCCTGGTGACATTGGATCCACGCCTGGAGCCGTGCAGAGCCTCCTGAGCAATGCACAGATGCAGTGGTGGGATAGGGAGCAGGGGCTACAGCCCTGACATAAGCCCCCACCATTTGCCGGCTCCTAAATGCGCCCGGTGTTCCAACACCGCCATCCACCAAAAAAGGGTATCCTCTGGATATTTGCTACTTTCAACATTCCCACCCTACCACAAAAAAAAAAAAAAGTCTTGATAGTACAAAATGCCACTACAGATCAGATTTTCCCTTTAAAATGTTGAGCAAACAGGACATATGGTAAGAGCAGCTCATTTTCTTGCAGAACTTCTTTGTTATGACACCTTTGCAATAGGTTTCCTTCAGTTTCTAACATCTCTTCTTCTTTACTCAATTACAACAAGCCTGTCAGAGTTCAAGGAGCTTTTGGATGATACTCCTAGACATACAGTTTATTTGTAGGTAATCCTGCGAGAAGGAGCGAGTTGGACTTGATCATCTGTATGGACCCCTCCCAACTTGAGATATTCAATTGTATTTACCTACACTGTTATGAGTGTACTGTTCCCTGTTATTTCTGGAATGTCTTGTGCCATCCAGAGGATACCAGACACTTCTGTTATTGGGCAAATTTAGACTCGTGAAATCATAGGATCATGGAATCCTTTAGGCTGGAAAAGACCATTAAGATCAAGTCTAATCATTAACTGCCTAAGTCCACCACTAAACCATGTCCCTAAGAGCCACATCTACACAGTTCTTGGACACTTCAGGGATAGTGACTCCACCATTTCCATAGGCATCTTGTTCCAATGTCTAACTACCGTTTCAGTGAAGACATTCTTCCTAGTAGCCCATCTAAATCTCTTCTGGAGCAACGTGAGGCCGTTTCCTCTTGTCCTGTCACTTGTTACCTGTGAGAAGAGGCTGACCTCCACCTCATTACAACCTCCTTTCACATAGTTGGAGAGAGCGATAAAGTCCCCCCTGAGCCTCCTTTTCTCCAAGCTAAACAATCCCAGCTCTATCAACTGCTCCTCATAGGACTTGCACTCCAGACCCTTCACCAGCACTGTTGCCCTTTTGTGGACATGCTCCAGCCCCTCAATGTCCTTCTTGTAGTGAGGGGCCCAAAACTGGACACAGGATTCGAGGTGCAGCCTCACCAGTGCCCAGTACAGGGGGACAGTCACTTACCTGGTGCTGCTGGCCACATTATTTCTGATACAAGCCAGGATGCCACTGGCCTTGCTGGCCACCTGGGCACACTGCTGGCTCATGTTCAGTTGCTGTCGATCAGCAGCACCAAGTCCTCTTCTGCCAGGCCGCTTTTCAGCCACTCTGTGTCAAGACCATCAGGGGGCAGAGCATGGGATTGTTGTTACCAAAGTGCAGGATTCAGCACTTCACCTTGTTGAACCTTATACAACTGGCCTTGGCTGATGAATCTGGCCTATCCAGATCCCTCTGTAGAGCCCAGACTCCTTTCTTAGTTTGATTTTTTTATTTGTTTGCTTGATTTTGTTTTTTTTATTTAACTACGTATAGTGATGATAACAAAGAATGCCATGTCAAGGAGTTACTTGCACTTCAGGCGAACCTTTCATTTGCTTCATTGCAATTCTTATTTACTGAAATAGGGTTTTAAAGGAGTTTGGTACCTATCTCCTAACAAGACCAGCAACATACACTGCTAGAACAAGACTTGGAAGTGTGGGGGACCAAAGTAGGGTACCTCTTGATAACATGAGGAGCAGCCCCCAGGGCACTGTAAAAGGGCAGGAGGAGACAAAAAAGAAAGTGGTGAAATGTCACACTGTATCAACTTTGAAGGGGAAATTTGGGACAATGATAGTTAACGACAGGATATCACTGCTCCTCTTTAATAAAATGTGCATTTCTGATTCATCTTATTGCATAATCATCATCATCATGGCTTGGCTTTGAGAACAAAGATTTCGAGCCATGATGATGATGATTATGCAATAAGATGAGTCAGAAATACACATTTTATTAAAGAGGAGCAGTGACAAATGAGATTGCATGATAGGCTGGGTGACTAGTTCCATCCCTCCTTGTTTCATGGTTTCATGCACTGGACTCAATGTTATGCATGTGCTGTACCATTTTCTAAGTACAAGTAAATGACATGTAGGTTGATGTGAAGGGATGACAGATTCGTGATGCTGCTGATGCGTAGCAAAGATAAGATCTCGTTTGCTATTTGGAAATACTTTCTGTATTTTCTCGTTATCTGTGATTCTGATTATGATCTCTGTATGAACGTGGGCAGCTAAGTCATTGGATTGTCAGCTTTCAATAGACTATTTATAAAGACATTAATTATCATCCATTAACTACTTTTTAAACACGATTTTGATAATACAAGGAAATTTCCTTCAATTATTTCCTTTTCTAGGGACTTTTTGAACAGCTGAGATCCAGATGGAATGTCACAAAGAAGAGACACTAGGGAGACAAAGGAAAGATATTCTGCCTATGCTTACCTAAAATAAGAACAGCGAGTAGATTTTCAGGAGTTGCTCCTCCTACCGCATCATACACAACCAGTGGAGGACTGAGAAATATACCTGATCTAGACACTCTGTATTTTTCTTAGCGTTTGCTGAAATATTAACATTTGGCTGTCCTTCCCCTCCTTTCAGCCCCCTTCCCTTCCCCTTCAGACTCTACAAATGAACAACCCGTTGTCCTCTGCCTGGGCTGTGCCAGCGGAGGGCGCTCTAGTACTGCTTTTGCCACATCAGACCTTGTCCGGGCTTCCAGTTCAGGGTGGGATTCTGAGAACAAAAAAAAAAAATAGTGTTTGAAACTAGTTGAGTAACGCTGTTTCACGCATACACTGCTACTAGGTTGCAGCGTTTTCTGCATTTTCTCTTTCTTTGAACTTTAGAAATGATCTTCGCTGATTAAGGCCCAGACTACATGTAAAAATGTAAGCAATCATAAATTTTTTGAGTTGGTCTGCTGAAATTTAGGTTGCCTTGTAGCTGTTTGCATATAACCACCCGTCCATGTATTTTAGCTGTTTGCAAATGCTGGCTTCACTCCTACCACCAGTGGGACAATTTGCTTTCCCTCTGGTTTACTGTATAGTAGAAAGGGAAAGGAAAAAGGGAAAGACTCTATGGTTTAGTCTAGATATCAGTCACACAGTAAACATCTTACTTGTGAATTAAAGTCATCATATTTCAGTGAAACCATTAAAGAGTAAATTAAGTAAACACATTGTAGATACACTCCTTCCTACAGGTAGCAGAAATATTTACTAACTTGACCATTAACTCTAGACAGAAAGACAGGTTTTTGATAACTGCTGTATGATAAAATTTCAAATAGTTATGAACTGGAACCTGCTTTACATCAAGAAACAATTCTGTATGTTTCTGGCAACAGGAAGGCATTACACAACTTACCCTTTAGGGAAACAAGATATTAAGTAATTGTACAGGGAGGAAACTTGCAGAGCAGGAAACTTCAGATAGTATGGAGACAGTTTTTGACAAGTACTACAACACTTTACTGCTTACTCTCTCTTAGCTCAACCATAATGAAGTATACAGTGCTGAGAATGTGGTGTTTTAACAACCTCCCAAGTTTGTACACTATTACAATTTGAAAATCCTTTTATCTCATTTAGAAAAGTAATTTCTTAGAATTTGCATTGAAGTCTTGATATGTGCTGTATCCTAAATGCCACAAAGTATCACAGTGCTCCTTCAAGTTAGTAATGCATACTGAAGTCAAACAAATCTGACAGACTAGCCCCAGAATGGGCTAATCTGCGTAAACTGCAAGTCACGTTGCAAACGCTCCTTTACGTGACCTATTGCTGACTTTCTGTGAGGTCAGTTACTGAATACCAAGTTTGAAAAGTTTGAATAATGTTTGCTAGAGCCACACAATCCAGCAACTGAAATGGAGATGGCAATCCATATGTCTACCTTTAATGGCATGGAAAAAAAATGTTTCTCCCAGATTTGTTCCACAGGAAGATCCCATTGATCTTCTGTGAGTTACTTTCCCTGGGCTGAGGGATAGTTTATATTGATTACATGACACAGTAGCTGATCAGTAGGCTGTGTTTATCCTTTCTGCAAACAACACTTACCTTATATTTCATGGCATCAAACCATAGATCATTGTAGTATGTGAGGTCGTAAACATCTAATTCTGTGTAGCTGTTTGCTGTGATCAAGATATTATAAACATGCCAAAACAGTTCACCTAACAACATGACCTGGTTTGTTTTTTTTTTTCTCCATTCCATTCATAGCTGAAGGTATCAGAAATTTGAGAAAGCTATGCTTATTATACATGAATCATTTGACAGCTATTGGGGATGGCACAACCTACATTGTAAGATGAGTTCCTGATGAACCAAGTGACCTTGAAGAAATCCAACTAGTCAACTGCTATATCTTCAGAGTTGCTGTGGAAATTCTAGGTAGTTATAATAATAGTAACTTTACAAACTGAATATGTGTGTTTTGAAAATCAGTACATAATTCTATAACACAAGGAAAAAAGCCTATGATTCTATGATACTAAGTCCTTCTTTGTTCTAAACAATATTTTAACTGATGGCTTAAGTGACAGAATGGAGGATACACTTAGAGAATTTCAGATGATACTGATCTTGGAAGGCTTAGAAGCCCTGTTGAAATACAATACCACAAATAAAATTGGATGCATTTAAGATGAGGTTAAGAAACAGCAATAGGGAATTCATTACAGATAGATGTAAAGGGCTGTAGCTGGGAATGACTCATCAGATTCATTAATATAAATGGAGCTTTATCTGTGTAATAGAAAAGAATCAGAGCTCTTCTGTGAAGGACGGGGGAAACTATGCTATTGCAAAAAAACATGTTCTGTTGAGTCCTGAAAAACAAATCTGTGCTCAGCCTCAGTATGATTATGAAGAAAGGTACAGAGAAGTTGAGAGAGAGCACCAAGAAGTAAGAGCTTAAGAAAACATGACTTATGAGAAATGGTTTAGTTTTGTTTTGGTTGAGACAGAAGTCTGAAAAAGAGCTTTCCCAGTGGGCTTACAGTCTTTCATATATGAGAAATGCTTTTCTCCAGAACCACATATTGAATTAGCAGCTTGAGGATTATTTGCATTTCCTTTTTTTGCAAATCAGACTGGAGTGAGCATATTATCATACCCTTTTCTGGAAGAAACAGGTAAAAAAAAGAATTAAGAGATGATCTTGCACAAACACCAGATATTGCAACCTGTAACACCTCTTGGTCTTTAAATGATTTTAAGGAGTGTTCACTCTATCTATGTACTTTTTATGAGCTCATTTTTATTAGATTTGACATTTAAATATGTGAATTAGGGAAAGCTCTTAAGAAAAAGGTAACAAAGTCTATAACCTGGTAGATAACAGCTAGGTGTTTTACAAGTTGTTTTTTTTCTCCAATTAGACAGTATAGTTGCCTTACCTAGCAAAGAGAAACTTTTCCTACTGGCAGGGCAATTCTAGTATAGTTACATCTCTATAGTTCACTACGGGAAGATTTATTACTGAACAGAATATGCCAATGAAAAGTTAGACATCTAAAATAACAACAGGATGTTTAGAGCATATTAATTCCACGAAAAAGGGCATTAAACAGAGATGTAAACAAAGAGCTATTCTGTAGTTATTTGCCACAAATAAATCCTTACTCCACAGCAAAACACCAGATTGCTTATTGGAAGTGATTTTTACTGTCTTTAATCTACCACCATTTTGGCTTATGAGAAGAAGTCATCATTTATTGCTCTCTTACACAGTAAGCCATGTCTCATCTAACATGTGGTAAGAATGGTTACAGGTGTGCTCTCAAGTTTATGTAGACGTCCACTTTTTAGGAAATGGTTGTTTCCTGATACCTTTAGTTCCTGGTGTAAACAAGCCAGAATGCAGTTTCCAGGCCCTCATGCTGCACAAATATCCCAGGAGAGCACTGTGTACACAAGGAAGATCCGAACAGAGCCAAAGAAAAGAGAGGAGTCTCTTGGCCACTTCTGTTAAAAGTGGTGGCCAATTAAAGGCAGTTGCAAAATCTCTGATCTAGAAAGCTGCTGACAGAATAGAGTTAATGGCTATTGTTGAACCTGAAGAAGAAAGTGCGCATAGGCCAGGAAGGGAGCCTTGTTAAGAACAAGATCTTGGACAGTTGGTGGTAAAAGTTCAGTCCTGGAGATGAATGGAGATGGGTAATCCTTTTTTTTTTTTTTTTTTTTTAGGATGATTGCAACTAAGAGACCTTAGGGAGAAACTTAGGGGAAAACCAGTAGCTCTGACACAATGCTGAGAAATTAGAATGAACAAGAAATATTTATTTTGTACTCCCGGTGCCTGTGCAGTTTTGTTGCCAGTTGGCATCTCAGACATAATAAGACCAAGCTGGAAATGTGAGCTATAGAGGAGTCAAATTTTGGTGAGGTTGAGAAAGAAAATGAAAGCCAGATGAGGGTTTATGCCTGATGCTATGCCAAAAGCCAAGAGACTATGTGAGCACTGAGGCAATCTCCTTCCTAGAGCTATAAATGGGTATGTTAAGTTTTTCAGTAGAGAAAAAGAAAGAGGAAAACAACTGGAAAACATGCCCATGAAGTCAAAGTTGAACAAACAATGTTGCTCAGATAGCTGGGGGCAAATCTGTACAATTGATTTGACAATGTTGTCGAACTGAATTGCTGGCTTCACTTGTTTTTAGCCTCTTGTGCTACTCAGCCTTATTGTTCCAGTCTGAAGGCCTTCTGTTTTCTATGAAGAAATTAACAAAATCATACATTATTTCATTATTGTAATTAAAGGACTATTCCTTTCTTCCCAGTGTTGTCTTTTATCCCAGAATGTCATGTTTCCAGAGGGACTGCACTGCAATGGCAGCCTTTTACCCTCCCTTTGTTCTGATGTAAGTAAATGCTATAGTGCACAGCAATAGAAAATCAGGCACTGGAAATGTGGAATATTATGTTGTATAGAGAACTGGAGTGTGTTCCATGTTTTGTGAGATCAGAAACAAATGCCATTAACCTTGAAGGAATCCCTTACTTATGATAAGTACTGGGAAAGTCTTTCTTAGGACTGTTGACAGGGTGAAAAAAGTAAGCATCTGAAAAGCAGTGTTTTAACCACCTTTAAAAATGGGTAAGTGAGCCTTTGGAGGACTGTTCTAAAGAGAAGTCAATTGTAGCCCGTGGACAGTCTAAGTCCTACCAAAAGAAAGGCATAAGACCAGACCACAGTTGTTCCATTGTAGAGTCACTGAATAAGCTTCCATTTTGTTGTGCTGTTTTCCTTGCTAAACCAGCACATTTCTGTACTTCTCTAAAATAGTTTTAAGGTAAAAAGTTAACCAGCAGTGTCCATCCCTCCATCCTATAAAGCAAAGGAACCTGAGATGTGTAAAGATGATTTTTCACATTCTCTCAGTTGCTTTGCCCAGTTTTCCTCCACAATATGTTGGATCATTCTTTTATATTTTGTACATGGTTCATGTAAGCACAGTAGTGCTGTCTACAAACATGAACAATTTTAGGTTTGTTTTTACAGTCTATGCCCTTCCTTCCTAAAGATCTGATGATTAACAAGCTGAGTTATAACACTAATTCTACACATTCACAACTTCAGGATAAAAAGATGCTGATGAGATACCTAAATTGTCAAAACACAGATATATAGAAAGCAGGAAACTGCACCCTACAGAAGATCATTGTTTGGTGCTACAATGCAGTATAATGTATGCTTTCAATGATTTATGAACGATCATTTAATCTGCCTTCCCAGTCCTCTGGACCTGAATTAGTCTCCTGATAGCTCTGATTAACTTGACCCCCTTTGGTCATATAATGCTGGTTTTGCTTGTAGATAAGCAGCTTTTGGTTCGTTGTATTTGGACTGTTTCCCACAAGTGGTATAAATGTGTCCTTAATGCTTCTTACAAGTTTGTTAATAAGATTAGAAGGATGATTGTAATATTTGTTGATTACTATCCAGTATACTGCTAATCCATTAGCGGTGAGGAAAGGGAAGTACACAGCATGGATTTGAGCATAAATCTCAAACAGTAGCACTTGTTAACTTTCAGCAGCTTATGTATTTTATTGTGCTCATTGCTAATTAAAATTCTTACACGGAAAGCTTACTTCACCCTAGGCTTGACCTGCCTCATATGATGCACTGAGGTGGAAGTTTCCTTGAATTAGGGTAGTTTGGGCATGTGACAAGTATTCTCTGATCACCTTCCTCATTGTGAGTCTCTAATAACTAGCTAGCACGCAAGAAGAGTATTAACGTCCTTGCTGTGTTAGTCCTCCTGTGTGAAAACATACTATTTCTAACCGTAGAGATGCCTTCCCATCTGCCAAGCAATTCTTTAAATTTGTTCCTCTGCATTTGCTTTCCTTTTCTCCTTTAGCTTTACTCCTTTCTCTTTCCTTCCCCTTTTTTTCCCTGTGAATCTTCCCTGACATCCTTTTTTGCAATTCAAAGAGATTTTTAACAAAAGGTATGTAACGAGATTTTGACTGGGATTTAGGAATGATCAGGTTACTTTTGTGGGAGCTGCAAGTGCTCAAATTCTTTCAAAAGTGGGACCTCAAAAATTAGCTTAAGATTTGGATCAAATGGTACCACCCGCCAAAAGGCAAAAAAGTAACAACAATAATGGGTTTGTTAGTGTTAAAACTCTGATCTTTTTCTACAATTATAAAAATGTAATAGGGAAAACAGCAAAGGATTATTTCCCTTCAAGCCTACGAACATCACAGGATCCAGAGAGAAATTGCGTTGATATGGATACACTTGCAGAAACCTGGCTACTTCTAGTCCTTCTTCATGGCACACAAAGGCCTCAGAAGCTCTATTCACATTTCCTCAGGTTCTCTACTCCAAATTGCCCCAGACCACTTCCAGGTTCAAAGATACAAATGTGGAGCACACCTGTCTCCGTGCAGCTGGTAACAATGGTGTCTTATGGGAAGATTCTAGCAGAAGCTCGTGCACTTAGGGGAAGAAGGTCTGTCAGGTCATGGATAAGCTACAAAAAGGCCTAAACAACCCCAGTTCTGACATATATGTTAGAAAATGAACTTCATTGGTCGGAGGAAGCAAACTTTTTCCAGTATGACATGAAAAGAAGGGTGATTGGGAGGCTTTTTCCTCAGGCTCTAGGACAAAACTGAGTATTTTATTAAAGCCACAGCCTGGAAGATGAGTGAGCATACAAATATACCACAAGTCAGGGTGCCATTAGTCAATTCGTACGTATGTATCTTCCCCAACCTTGGGGTAGATGGGCAACAGCATAAATCACCTGGGCCAACACCCAGAGGGAGTTACACACAGTTATGCTCGGCTGATGTCAATGGGAGTTTCTCTGGTATCTTCAGAGAAGCCTGGGCTTCGCTGCGCCTTTACCTCCCTTGACTCTTAAATGTGCACAGCCTCATCTTTTGCAGTGCTAGTCTGTGCCTGGTACAGAATTGTCCTTACTGGACTGTACTGCTGACCATAAGAATGTAAGAGTAACCTCTATGAATCTTCAGCAAAGATTCAATAAAAACTTCAGATCGAAGGGAATTGAATTACTGAGCCTCTGCTCTACATCATGTAAACAATCAATGACTTTATTGCTGCTAGAGTAGACATCAACAATCAATCCTGGGTATTCACTTAATTTTAAGGAGGAAACTTTTTATTTATGTTAAAATGATGCAAGGCAATTTGTTTTTTCATTAAGCCTTGCACCAAATTTCCATTTTCAAGACTTGGCTCCTGAAAAAAACCCCAACACAATAAAATTTCAATCTACACTTCAGAGGCAGAGCAAAACCAGATTTGTTCTTTAAA
Organism: Pachyramphus minor; assembly: GCA_013397135.1. Lineage (NCBI taxonomy): Eukaryota > Metazoa > Chordata > Aves > Passeriformes > Tyrannidae > Pachyramphus > Pachyramphus minor. The sequence continues at coordinate 868,217 of VYXB01010422.1, forward strand.
ATATGATGGGGTCTTCACACCCTGTCAACTGTAAGAGCAGATTTGCTATAAAAGTGCTAAAATAAAGATAGAATAATAAATTCCTGAAGACTGCCTAAACACAACAGAGAATATTTTCTCTACAGAATTGATTAGCAAAGATTTTGTGACAAATGAAAACAGCCAATTATTTGAATTGTCCTTGAGCCAATATGACTTTATTTAGTAAGGACTCTATGAAAACATTAGTTTAACTTCATGTCATTGTGGGAAGCTGGAAGAATCCATAGGTGAAGGGTTTTCTTTTCTGGGAGGAATTTTTCAGAGGAATGTACAGAATTCCTAAACTAAAAAGATGCAGACTTATGCCATTTCTCTTATTCTTTGCTTTGTAAGATTAGTTTGTCAGTTTTCTATTTTCTTATAGTTTTGGAGCACCAATAAAATATATAAACCAGAAACAGGTATTGAATCATGGGTTTTTTCAATGAACAGCATACACTGGAACTTTTCTGACCCTGGAATGCATATGAGCTAGTTTAGTTAATTATTAGATTCATTGCCCCCCAAAAATTATGGGTCAATTATATTTATTAACAACCACTAGGTGACACTGTGTCTCTACAAATACAGTTAAAGTGGGCTCAATATGTTAAGGCAATAAATCAGTTGCATATAATACATACCATTATTGTGGCTTTTTATGGAACTGTCAGGTTGCTAATTCTCCCATGTATATGAAACTCTTAAAAACCCCAAAGTAATGAACAGCTAACAAGAAAATAAGAAAACAAGCATTCAACTAGGATATTGCCCTAGGAAAAAATGCTCCATCTGCTTTTCATGCAATCTGTAACTGTGATTACTGGCATCAACACGGGTGTGGTTCATTTTATATTTTTTTCTTGGCCATGCACTGGCTACAAGAAAAAGAAAGGAAGACTATCACACATTTTGTCCAACCTCTGCAAGTAATGTGTTACTAGACTCTCGTACCTTACTGAGGTTAGAGGCTGTTCTTAAAAGATTCATAGAAGCTATAAGTATCAACCTCAGCATGGAATTCAGCCTGTAAAAAATGTGTGCTCCAGAAGGAAGTTTGTTCTCCAGTGAATATTTTAAAAAGGTAGATTATGACACTCAACAGCCCAAAATTCTGGTTTCCAATCCTCGGTTTCACCGACAGCCTCACTCTGACCAAGAAAGCAAAGCCCAGGATGACTTTAAGTCTCTGTACAGGCCATATTACTCCCCCTGAATACTTCAACTATTTAGGTTTCACAAGACAGAGTGTTGTTGTCAGTGAGGTTTACCGTGCCCTACTTGCACAACTGACCTCAAGAACAGCTGCCCAGCCTGCAGCTGAGCTGCGCTGAGCTCCTGCCTGTTTTTGCTGAAGGGTTGTTGCAGGACTGACAGCAGGAAGAGCAGAGGCAGAAAGACGTGTTGCTGTCAGGGGAAGAAGGAATCTGGATCCTACTCACCAGTGTATTTTAAAGTCTCACTGGATAGTCCAAGCATGTGAGTGGCTTCTCACAATCTTTTTCCATAAAATTCTGCCATGTGTTACTGTCATGAGCTGCACATAGGGAAGGCTCAGAAGAAATATGAGGTGATGTTCTCTTGGCATCTGTGGACTTAACACCAACATACGTAAAAAATATTGAGACTGACAGATTCTCCTGAGGATATGAGATGCAGCATTTCTTTAGTTTTGCTGTTATGATTATCACAGAGCAAGGGCAGAAAGTGCTGGTGAAGTGCTTTCTTTTGGTAGGGAGTGTCAAATTCATGTGATACATTCAACTATCTGAAGCATTTATGAAATACACAGACAGCTGTTGTTATCAATAGTACTATATTGTGATTGATCAATCTCAGCAGGAGAGGCAAGAAGGTCAGTGTCCTGATGAAAATAGGGGAGAGAAGTACTGACTTAGTGGGAGCCATATACATTTTGTCTTCTAAAGTCTGAATATGAGTTAGAAACATTCCCCAGTGAAGAGCTGAAGCAACTATGCAGTTAGCTCTGCCTTTGTGAGTCTGCTGATGCCTAAGTAGTTGCAGCAACTGGGGCCTTGAGGCTGCAACTAGAATTGCCTAAAACTTTGGCTTTTGTACTCCAAAACATAGAATATTTCCCCTCTGATCTGGAATGGAATCTACAGGCATTGCCATCTCCTTGGCAGACTTTTTCAGTCTTCTTTCTTTGTTTTTGCTTTTGGTTTTGGCTTTTTTGTGTGTGTGTGTTGTTGTTGTTGTTTGTTTGTTTGTTTTATTTTGTGTGGGGTTTTTGTTTGGTTGTTTGGTTGGTTTTTTTTTTTCCAAAAGGCAAGGAAGCTGATTTATCTCCTGGGGACACCCCAGCAGGTTTGCTGCCACAACCCTGCAACTGGGCACATCACTCCATTACGTGGCAGAGAGCCCCAGACACGCAAAAGCCCCCACCTGTATCCAGGCTTCTCAGCTCCTGACCCCAGCCCAGGCAGCCTAAGAACTGTAGTGTCTACATTTGACACCCAGTACTCTGCTGAGAGGAGGGGAAGTCTTGTGACACCCTGCATGAACTGTATCTCCCAGAGCTCCTGTGCTCCGTGTTACAGCCCGAGAGATCAGCAAAGAGGGATTCCTGCAGATGCACAGGCAGGGGACTTGAAATCTGAGGGTCTTTAACCATCATCTGGCCTGAAGAGGAGACTCACCTGTGCCTTGTATATTCTCTAAGCACAGAGTAAAATCTACATGGGGGCCACTACCAGTCTGCTACTAGCCAAAATGGCAAATTAGCCCCTGTCACAATTTAAATTTGATCTCTCAAGCTCCAAATCAGTTTTATACCTGTGGAACCAAGATTTATGAAGAACTTCTCTCTGACGTGCTTCTTCCCAATATTATAATGGCAACGTTCGCATCCTCCTTGACACTAGGGAGAGAGATCCCTCTGCTGTTTGGCCCTTCCTTTTTCCCAGCCAGGTTTTGCAGGGGTGGAAATGAGATGAGCAGTCCTGTTGCCACCAGGATGGAGTCTGTAATACTGTATCATTTCTGCCTGGTCTTCTTTTGTCAGGAAGGCTGATCAGTGGGCCTTGCTTAGTCTCAGCAGATGCTGTCATCTGCTGCTGTAGCCCAGATGCAGGGCTGTGAAGACTGCAAGCAGTTAGGGGGTTTTCTTCTTGTCAAGTGCTCCCTTCTGCAAACCACCTTTCTGTTCACACTGTAAACTTTGGGTCTTCAGCTCCCTCCAACTCAACTCATTTTAAGCTTTGCCAGGCCTGGCCAGAGCTTTAGACCTTTGAGACGCAAATTCCTGAACCACCCTTTACACGAATTGTCAGAAAGGAAATACAACTGTGATTTGGAAAAAGGTTATTGAAACCAAACTATTTCCAAAGAATATGTTGCTTTTGACAGGTCAGCACTTTCCAGTGCCATTACATTTTGTCCTCAAATTCCTGAACAGCTCCGATCAGGTCTCTGTTCTGGTTCAGAAACAGCAATGAGATCACCAAGTCAGCAAACCCAGTTTTGTAAAAGTTCCTTTCTCAAGCTGTGAGTTTCTGCTTTGTGAGGGGTTTTGCTACTACCTTGAAGTGCAGTTTGTGTTTCAAATTTCCCTTTCCTGAAGGGAAAAATCACAGGATGCTGAGAAAGAGGAACACCAGAGGCATATGTTTATAATGAGATCATTCATTCAAATGCAACCAACTGCAAGTGTTGATGAGATTTTTGGAAAGGATGATTAAAGTGATTACCTTAAGCCAAGTAACAAGAAATCAGGGTGTTTATACATTCCTGCCTCCATTCTGCAAATATAGAAGCAGCATCTGTGGATGTATGAGTCTTGGTTGAAGGCACATTGGGACTGTAAGGTGGAAATGACAGAACTAATAGGAATTTGCTGACATGTAACTCACGTGCTGATATTAAACTGTCATATGGCCAAATACCCAGCAGTTAGAGTCACTTGCAATACAGCTAAGAGGGATCTTCACCAGGAGCACCTCTCTTCAAATATTTAGAATCCCTGTGTGCAGGATTACATCTGAGGTCTTACTTGGTTTACCATCTTACATGCTTTTATCAGCTGTGTTTATTTTCCATCCCACGACTGCAATTCTTGACGATGTGGCATAGACTATATCCAGTTTCCTACTCCAAAATTCTTTTCTTCATAGGCTAATGTCAGAGTGTTCCCTGATTTTATTTTTTCATATGTAACTATTTTGAATTGTGGTACCAGACATATACTATGATTTTGACACTGCAGTCCTTAGTGCTCACATCTCCACCAAGAGTGTGCATGCAGATTATATTGGTTTGCACCAAGTTGAATGTCAGAATTATATTAAGTGTTCCCTGTTTCAAAAAGGCCTCTGGGTGATATTTTTGAATCAGCAAGATCCATCAGTAATAACATTTTGATTCTTTACATTTCAAGTGACTGATAAATTCAGGCACCATGATCCAAATTGGCTCAGAAGTGCTTGGTTCAAGATAAAACAAAATGTAATGGGACTTGCTTTTCAAGGCTATTTCTGATTTTCCTCCTTGCTAAGGAAATAAAGAGTTGACCAGAGGGGGAGAAACAAAGCATTCTGGAAATATCAAACAGGAATTTGTTACCATCAAACCTCACCTGGTTAGCACTTAGATTTATCTTCAAAGTGTGACTGAATGCAAACTAGTCATAATGCAGATGCAGTCCCAAAACTTTTCAGTCCACTTTTAAGCAACATTAAACACTGTGACAGCTGTAGAAGCCCACAATGTGCCAAGGAAACTTGTTAAAACATGCATACTTTTGATCACTTGAGACAATAAATAAAGAGAATAGCAAGCACTCTAGACGTGGGACTTTAGATGAGTCAAATTGAAAACACTTACATTTCTTGGCCCTATAGTTCTCTTTACTGAATTGTGGACAGACAGGGTTACCTTGCACCATTTGTAAGATGCAGTTGTGGCCCAGCTCCTGGTGGATCAGGTACTTCCAGGCCTATGCTTCAATCAGACCTGAAGAAAGCAGTTAAGACTGAGAATTCTCTTTCTCTGGTCTTTTGTACACAGACATAAGATCTGTTCTGAGCTTCATGGTTACACTTGAGTCCGTCTGCCAAGCTCTATGATACAGGGATTTACCACAAATTTCTTTACAGGTCACTGAGGACTCTAAAATACATAGCACGTGGGCAGTTTATTGCTTAAGTTCTACGTGACTCATGCAAATAAAACTGAATAATAACAGTATCTCTGGAACTCAATAAACCTGGAAGACTTTTAGATACAGTTAAAATAGTGTACAAACCAGAAGTATTATTAAAACTAACTCATCTTGGGACTGTTTTAGCCTGAGAAGCTTGCAGCTGGTTTATGTCAAGGTTAGTGTGGCTGCAACATCCTGATGAAACCAATTTAAGCCTCCCTTATTCATTTTTCTACTGTGTTATAGCTGTCATCGGTGTATAGACCCAGAGTTAACCTCAAGGATATCTTTGAAAAATAAAGGTAAACTTGAGTTTATAGGTTTTGGTTAAACAGCTAAAAACCCCTGTAAAAAATCAGGAGCTATCTAAATCTTCAGCTCAATGTAAATCCAGAGGATTGCCATAGAAACAAGTGCCTGTTTTTCATACTGGAAGAAACTGATGAATTACAACAGTGAGTTAAATAATTTAGAAGATGAGTAGGGATGGCAGCTTAACTCTCAAGCAGCAAGTTTATTCTATTTATAGTATAGTTTCCTTTTTTTCCTCTTTCTCTCTCTATGCATTTTAATAATTTACTTATTCACTAATAAAGTATTCAGTGAGGTTAGTAAGTTCAGTGCCCTATTTTATACCATGGAAAATGTGAGTTCAGGAGACTTGCTTCTGAGGTCAAATGAAGAGGGTGAATAAAGAAGATGATCAATCTGAGGGCAGAGGCAGTGATGCTGACATGATGACATATATGAACAGTTCTGTGACCGATTTAACAAATGTAGTGTGATGACACCATTGCATGACTGACAGTTTCATTGCAGAATCTGAAATGGCACTACACAATTATCCTTCTGCCTAGAAATAAAAGGCAAATTGAATGTTGATCCAGTTAAATAGTTCCAGGAAGGGAATATTTCACTGGAAGAAAGAGCAGTTGCAATGCAGAGGATCCCATTTGAATGAGAAAATGCATTACTGGGTGCATGATGTCTTAGCTGAAAATAGGACATGGGTAAAATCTCTCATCATGTTTGAAAGGGGTACATAAAGACCAAGATTATGGCCAGGTATTCAGGCAAGTGAGAAGGCAGCAACAAGGTCCCAAAGGCAACGACAATTTTGGGGAGCAGCAAGTCTCCAAAATATTTATTTCAGTAGTAGTTGATTTAAATATATATATATATTTATATAAAAATATATATAAAAGATATAAAAATGAGAAATCTGACTGCAAAGAAATATCTAAAAGGGGCAACTAAAGACTAAATGTTTTCAATTAACATGAAGTCTATTTATAGACAGTATATCAAAGGCTCAGAAGGATGGCAGGACTTATACCACACAGACTTCAGATGTATCAGAACACTCCACCCTGAGCCCAGCAAATCAATTGACATGATTAAATGTTAGGTTAATGGAAGGTGTTTGAAGTAAGAAGACAGGCTTTCAAATGTCTGAGGCTACACTGAAAGGAAGAAAATGCAAAACAATATAAAAACTGGCAGGTTAAGTACAAATACATGGGAAGGCAGCTTGGAAAAGAGTTTGAGGAACAACTCAAAAAAGACATAAAATGTCATGGAGATTCCTTTTCAAATAGGTGAAGAATAAAAAAACAGCCAGAAAATTGGCAGAGGAATTGATGGCCAAGCATAAAAGGGAGTACTCAGAAAATATAAGGTCAGAGCTGAAACAGTAAAAAAAAATTTGTAGATGTACTTTCTTTGGAGACTTTGGAAACATTTCCCCATCAGACTCCTTCTTCCTAGTGGATGAATCTGAGAATGTGCCATGAAATGAACTGTCAGTAAAAGTGGAACTATCAACAAAGTGAATGGTAACAGACCACCATACCCAGATGTAGTACAGAGCAGAGTTGTAAAGAATTGCAAGATGAAATAGCTGAACTATTAACTGTTACATAGAACATCTTGTGTATAATCTCCTCAATACCAGCTGAAAGAAGTTTCTTAAATTTGTTAGAAAAAAGCATTCAAAACCATTGAAAACACCAGCTAAAAAGGCAAAAACAGTGGTAGAGAATATAATCAGTGAGCTGGAAAAAGGGTTAAACAGTGAAGTGGAAAAATTTGCTGATGCTGCAGTAACATCCAAGGTAATCAAAATGAAAGCTGATGGTGAAGATTTGCAGGAGATCCCTATGATGTTTTATTCAGAAACAGATTCTGTCACTCAGGAGACAGGTTTTGAAAGGTATCCATACTAATGAACAATTAAGCTGCTAAAATGCTGGAAATTATTTGGAAAAGAATAGGGAATGAATCCATAGTGGACCCAGAGCTTGAAAACTCTGTGCTCTTCCAGTGCCATCATCTCAAAAAGTTTATAGTAAAAGTAGGAAAAGATAAAGACAAAGACAAGAAGGGCCATTGAAGACAGACAATGGCTTCCCTGAGGGGAAGAGCACTCAGCCCAGGAAACAATGGAGGGATGCTGTGGTAGACTTCTACAAAGACAGTAGCAAAGAAAAGATATATTGGAGTCAGTTGCCTCCTGCCTTTTCTAATATAAGAACTATGAACATCAAAATGATTCAAAACAAACAGAAAAGAGACACTTCACTAAATATATCACAAAGTCCTTAAGTTCCTGTACTGACTATGCACCATGGAAGCATCACTAGATACCTTCCCTATTCTTATGCAATAGAACTTAGAAGTTTCCAAAGTTTCACTTGGAAAATTTGGATCCTTCCAAGTATAAGAATAGGGACTTTCCTAAGACTTGGAGTCTTAGGGGAAGGATGTTATGTCCTAGGAGAACGTTGCTATCCTCAAGCCATAATACAAATTAACTCCATTCCTCTCCTTTCCATTTTCTGAGTTTATTTGTTAAAGGCTCTTATCATGTCAGCAAAATATACAAGGACCTGGAATTGAACCACTGTAGCAAGAGCTTCCCAAGAAAACTGGGGATAAATAGATAAGTTCAGTTTCTGTTGAACTTCAAGCAGGAGTCATTTTGGTAAACACAGATCTCCATAGAGAAAACATCCCTTTTAAGGGAGAACAGTATTAGATTACAGGGTATGTGACACCATTTTTCCACATTCCAATTTAACATTCACACAAGCTCTTCCTCACAGATGTGACATTTCTCCTGACACTTACTGCATGTCATGCACTGGCCTGAAGGCAGTAGGTGAAAGTGACATGGCATTTAAAGAAAATGTTCCTGACAGCCTTGTCATGATCTGCAATCACATGGAAATCACTACCGTTTATTTACAGTGGCTTGCTTAAAGATCTTGTACCCAGCCCAAGGGCACAAAGCAGTGACCTAAAGTCTTAAATAGAATTCCACTTGAAATAAAATAAAACAAAGGAAATATGCCACAATGATAATATTTGAAAGATCTGCTGAGTGGCAAAATAAACACTGCCTCTATTTATCTGGCTATCAATCCATGCAGAACATGAAGCAATTTGTCATGGTGGAATAGTGATACTCATGAGCATCTTTGGGATCACTTAACTCACATACATAAAGACTTAGTGGAAAGACACAAGATCCAAACCATCCCTTTTTTAACTTTTTATTACAGTCAACACTGATAAATAATAATATTCCTTTCCTTTTCCCGTGGGCATCAGTCTTATTTACCTCAGAAATTCCAACTATTCTCAATTTTAATTTAATATCAGAAATAATCTTGTAATGTGCACTAAGAAAGCATTTTTGATTATTTGCATATTTTTAAACGGAATTTACAAATTAGATGAATTTGTTTAAACAACTGCATTATAAAGCATATGTGGTGTTCTATACGGGTAGCTGGGAGACAGGATGTGTGGATTACAGCCATTTCCCTTTGTGGATGTGATAAATAGGCTTGGGAACCACATGCCACTGTCCCCATGGTACATTCCATAGGGAGGTTTGGAGGGCAGAGGAGGAGTGGGTGTGTGACATGTGCTCACACCTGCAATGCCTGCTGTGTGCAGCACACCAGCCACTTCTCTGCAGTTCACAGAGTGCCAAGGGCTGTCCCTGTCAGCCCATTGGAAGAGCAGCACCCACCAGGCAGAGCAAAGTGCCTGTGGAGATGGGTGCTTGAACTGGCACTCAGGTGGAGGATATGCTCCTACTCTCTCCTCTAGTATGTGCCAAGTCCCATTGCCAAGTCAGACCTTACATTCACACAAGTCTGAGTTCAAATGTTGCCCAATGAACACCACAGATGCACCCATGATTTTGGGGAATTTTCTACTTAGTCCTCCTTCTGGGTCATATTTCTGACTGCCTAGTAGACGGATGTGAAGATGCTCACTCTTTTGCTAGAAGAACAGAAGCAGCCATTGATGTTCCTAACAACTACTTATTCAGGTACGTAAAATCAAATCAGAATAACAGGGCTGTTCTTTCATTTTGTGTATCCCTGTGCTGCTGTCTTTACCACGTGCTTCCACATTTTCCGTAAATGAGGTAGGAGTGCTCCAGACACTCTCAGTCTGCCATGTGCACCACTTACCATGTACACCACCGAACATTGAACAGAAATGTTGTGGACAAAGCAATAGATAAAACTCTCAGAGATTCAGCGCAGTGCTTAGCAGCAATGAAAAAACAAATCCATGATATATAAATAGAAACACTGCTTTTAATCTGGCAGAAATAATTTTAGCATGATTTCAAGTGGACAGAAGTATGCAAACATGAAGAGTACGCACAGAGATGAATATTCAGGGACTAGTACGAGGGGAAACAGTGACTGGAGTAGTGTCTGAGTACATTTTCTGGGGTTACAGAGAGGGTAATGGAGCAAATGGCCTGGTTCTCAGAGGGGAGCTGCATGAGGCGTTCCAAAAGGACTCCATTTTACATCCATGAACAAAAGAAAGAAAATGACCCAGAAACAAAGCATAATCTACTTAGCACTGAAATCCTGATGCCATCAACTCTTCCTGTAAATTCAGTGGCCTTTTGATGAAGCCCTTATGTTTCCAGAACAGGGAAAGGAAGGAATGGCCAGGAGAAACATCCTGAAAGGTGGCTTAGTTATCTGTTTGGAAGATGTAAAGAAATGGCAAGGAACAAGGCCAGGGCAATGACCCTGTTGAATGTCTTGTCTTCTTTACATAGGTTTCTCATTAGAACCAAATCTCTGATCTGAAACAGTAGGAGTCAGCAGGATAAATGTACTGTAAGAAACACATTTTCATCCAACAGTTCAAAAGCCTCATTAAAAATGGTAAAGCTTAATCTGTCCGCTGTGGGCTGTAGCAGCAGACAGCATGGGTGGGGCCTCAGTGCAAGTCTTGGCTGCCTGTTTTTTTAGGGAGCTTGAATAAAGATATTTATTCTTGGAAGAAAATAGGTCAATTATTTTCTATGGCAACTGGAAAATAAACACACAAACTGGCAGCAAAACATCTATCCCCTGTTTTTCTCTTTTTTTTTTTTTTTAAAGACCGAGTAAAAGGTTACTTTGTAATATTCATTGCTAAACTATTTATTCAGTTAAATTCCATGTTGGCTTTTTACAGCCCGCATTGCTGGGAGCTGATGGCATGAGCCCCAAGAACTGCTGTGGAAGCTGAGTTTGAGCCTGAGCCTGAGCCTGAGCCTAAACCAGACCCAGGCCACTGCTGACAGTGAGTGGGGAAAAATTTCACCTGGGTGCTCATGCAGCAGGAAATGTGGATCATGAGCACTGTCTCACTTCTAGCAGGGTTCGTGTGTGCATCATTTGTATATAAATTAAATCTATATCTTAAAAATTGTCAGTACTATGGGGTTGTTGAGGTCAGATGGAAGATACTTATTTACATTCTTCCCTTGTCTCTGCAGAAGCCAGCAATGCTTGCTTTCAACACAGCAGCCAGCCTGCAGTTCATTCCCTTCTCTTAAGCTTGAGCCATCTTTGTTCTTTAGGTAGGTTCTTCCTTCCAGAAGTCAGAGGGTTTCCTCAGAGGGAGGAAAGAAGCCTCCTGGCTCCTTTCAAAAGAAAGCTGACTGACTTCAGCATCTCTTCTCCCTTTAACAAAGGGGAGCGTTAGCCCCTCTGAACTATTTTGGACTTTTGGTGATGTATCTCCCTGTAAGCCTCTCTTCCTCTCTGTTGTCAGTGGGTGACATGCCATGAGTTGTTTGGGAGAAAAGACAGGTAACATTCATCACTAAGGTCTATACTTGTCAGCAGAGTCCTAAATTCCTGTTTCTTGTGTAAACTTGGAGTAACCCAAAGGATCTGATTTGCAGTATTCACTTCAAACTTACAGTCCATTGCTGGAGCTTCACAGAAGTACAGCTAATGTGGGAAACCAGCCTACCTTCTTCTTGGGATAACTCAAAGTTATTTCAGTTATTTCCAAACAAAAGGATTGAAATGGTGGACTACAACTGAAGTCTGGTTTTATAAAATTGGAGCATCTTTGAACACCACGAAAAAGGGGCAGCAGTAGTGAGGTAGTAGGCACAGCACTGAAATATAAAAATATGAAAATATTAAAAATATCTTCACATTCCCCAGGAGCAGAGAAGAAAGCTTACTACTGCTACTAGCAGCATGTTTTCATCTAATCAGCTGTTAGATCAGGATCTCTTTGGACCTGTCAGCTGGGAAGAATAATTAGTAACAAATTCAATCACATACCCTCTACACAACTTGATTTACAAAAATGTACAAATTCCACTTTGACTGCATAAAAAAAATTAAACAACCTATGACAGCTTCTTCGCTTACCACTTCAAGATTTTTTCTGCCAGAACCTTAATGCAAGAGTCACCTCTCCAGGCTTCTCACAAGCCTACATAGCAGTTCTGTTCATGTTGATGAAGCTGCTTTTTGTCTCTCTTCCAGTGTGTGGTCTCACTCCCCATGTCCCCAGGCCATATCACACACACACAAGCACACAGGCACATACACATACTTTTCCTAAAACCTCATGCAGTCAAAGTATCTCTGCTCAGGGCATTCAAATTCCTCAGCAGCTTTGTCTTGCCCTTATTTTGTGTTGAGTATCTAAGAATGCTGAAAGGACCAGAGAAGGAGAACGAGAAAATTCCAGCCTTGATCCAGAGACCATACTAATAGGGTTCCTCAGCCCTGAAAGTGGGCAGGTATGGGTTTTAGTGCCAGTTTTCTTGAATTATTTTTCTCTCATCCAACAAAAAAAAAAAGACTCTGGGATTAGCTTAGTTAGTTAAAACTTGGTGTTAATAACGCCAAGGTCATGGGTTCAATCCCCTGTATGGGCCATTTATTTAAGAGTTGGACTTGATGATCCTCATGGGTCCCTTCCAACTCAGATTCTGTGATTTGTATTCCGGATCTAATACAAATTAAACTAGAAGTGCCCTGTTTCTTGCACCCTTTGTGGTGTCCAGAAAGAGATTAGTCTTTTTTTTTGCTTTGAGTGCTTTAAACAAGTGGGTGGAATCAACACCTCTCCTTGCTTGCTCTAAGTGATAGGGCACTATTCCTCCCTAAGTTTCCAGCATGGCCAAGGAACTCAGGCCTCTCCTTAGAAACCGAACATGTGACACGGTAGAAATCCTTTGAGCATATTTTTCAGAGAAGGTTTGTGAAGGGTCATAGGAAAAGAGGCATGAAGAGCTAGGTAACAACAGAGCTACATTCCCAGATTAGGTTGCCTCTAAACATGTATGATATCTACATTTAGGTATCTAACTAACTTCTGATCTCTAGGTCCTTTTGAGATTAAATATTTTGAGGCAGTAAGTTTTCTAGACCTACCTCTTGAAATTCCTGCCTATACACAGCATACCTAGAATTTAGAGAGTTTGTGAAATGCCTTCAATTCTGATATCACTTTTCAGTCAAAATAGAGCTATTTACTTCGGTGATATTAATCTTTATTTTTTCCATTGAAAATGAGTTAGCATTGAGCCCAGAAGCTGTGAGCCACTGGAGCATAACTCTAATAAACTCTTACCCTTGGATAATTTTAATAAGCAAAGATGTCGAAGGGTACTTATGTTTGGAGAGCAAGACTGCTTTCACAGTTTCTCTCCACTACAAATACTGCACAAACTTCTATTGGCACAACACACGCATGTTAAAAAATAAACCAGGCATGAAACTTTTTCTCAAACATCTCCTTTACTGAAAAATTCTTAGGAAAAGGAATTTTGTTAAAAACATGAGTTTCTGTCTTCTCCTTTCTCGTTTCTACCATCAAAGTTTCCATATACCGCTGTTTCTTTTTTTCCACTTAAATTAGTTAAGTGGGAAGACAGAAAAATTAGACAACCTAACTAACTCTTGCAGTTTCTAGTGGCCCATGTCCTATTTAAACCATGACTGCCTTATATTTAGTAGGCATAAATTCCTTGGGCAAGAGAGGAAGCATAAGGTTTTTTTCATTCCTGTTAGTTTTCATTATTTCTTCTCCTGCCATGGCTCCACAACCCTTCCTATTCCCAGAACAGTACTTTGGTGGCATCTCTGAGGAGTCTGAGAGAAGATAAGGAAAACATTGTGCCAGAATATGGAAGGAATAGTTGATAGGAAATAGTGGGAGAAAAGAAGAGAGGAGTTAAGCTTTGTCACTACAGCTGACTAGCACAGTCATGCAGCACCAGGGATAATCCAGTGTCCCATGTCCAGACTGTTCCAGAGTAGACTGCATGCTGGTGATGGAGGAGCAAGCCCTGTCCCCCTGCCCATTCATGAGATGCCATTTTAGAGGTGTAAAATGGCCTTCACATATGGACAAAATTATGCCTAAGAAAGAATATTTCATATCACAAATGAACAATCTAGGGGTTTCACATGTGAAATGTGTATTTTAATGTTGAAAGACACCCTGCAGCTTCCTAAAGGTTCAGAGTACTGGAGAGTTAATTAGTTACTCATCCTGACCAAAATTCTTCCTGCAGGCTAGTGTGAACAATTTTAAACATCTACACATATCGCCTTACAACATATGAATTTTTATTCCCAAACACAAACAAGAACAATGAATGTGGCTTATTATTCACTTTAGTGAGTAATTACCACACAGCGGTAACAAAAGGCATTTGGGGAAGACAATGCAAGTGACCACTAAGCCTATTTTTGGTCAGTATATCTGCAGTATTGAATAAATGACTCCATTTGGTTTGATTTGCTGGCCTACCACAATGCTAAATGTTAGTTTGTTCCCAGCACTTCTTTAATACCTTCTAAAGCAAAACTGGGATGTGGGATTGGACATTGTGGTGCCAAGTGAAAATCAAGGGCCAAATGCTCTGTGCTGTGTTTCACATTAGTCTGCTCAGGAAGGAATCTCCTCTTGGTTCCAAACAACCTGTCAAAAAGAGACTCTGACACTGGTGTTGGGTTTGAGCAAGATGTTAACTAGTATTTGCAAGTGGAGACAGAGGAGAGAGGGGAAGGACAGAGTTGAAGTTTTGGTGATTCTCAGCTGTCTATCATCCATCAGAAGCGACTTCCTGAGAACAGTGTTACAGGGTTATATTTCACTTGGCTGAACTGAGCACTCCATCAGGTCTCTATTTATTTGGATTCCCAGATATTTTGATGAGATGCTAGAAGCCTCAGGAAATTAAAATAAGTGATATTTTTAGAGCAAGAAACATCTTTTTGTAAACCCTTCTATGAGCTTCTTCCCAAACTCCTGAGAGAAGAAACAGGATGTATAGCTGTCTGAGAGGGCTGCTGAGGTTTGCTTGTTTTCTACATATGAGGGCCTGTATTTGGAGAAAGTAGAGATATCAGAGTCTACCCTTTGAAGGAAAGAAGATGAAGTTCAATGGATTCATTAGATAATACAGCAAAAAAAGCCATTTTGCTGTTAAATGGCTCCATATTTATTTTCAGGCTCATGTAGCTTAAATTGAAATGGCAAACTTTGGAAGCTTTTTGCCCAGACAGGGTATATTTACAAACAAATGAGTAATTCCTCATTCAGGAGGAAATGAACGGTAAGAAACAAAATTGGAATATTTGAGAAAACAGTAAATTTAAGGAAAAGAAAAACACTTAACTCTGTTAATGGAATATACATAGTTTTTCTTCAGGGAACTTGAAAGATAACTCATTTACAGATAACATGGTATTTTCCAAAAAGCATCCTCTTACATGTGAGAGTGTTGATTTGCTGAGAAGAAGATTTATGTCTTATCAATGCCTTGTTTATATTGAACATTTATATTTTATGAGACTAACAGGATAATTTATCAGTGGCTCTGAAATACTGTAAACATGTCATCCAGAGCTTCTACATACACTCCATGGGATGTAGTCATCTCTAGAATGTGACTAACTGAATTGATATTTACATTTGTTAGCACAGAAGATATTGTTATTTTTCACATTTCTAGAAACATTACTGGATGTGGCAAGCAAAGAAAGGAAAAATATTAAAGGAAGAACTAGAAGGATCAAATTTAATTGTTAGTCACAGTAATTTATTATGATGTCCTATCAGCCACATGGAAACATGGACTCCCTCTTAATGTTATTGATTCTACACCCAGAAAGAAAACCATAAAATAGCCTTTCTTTCTTTCTTTTTCTTTCTTTTCTCTCTCTCTCTCTTTTTTTTTTTTTTTTAAGTGGCATCCAAGATTGGTCTAGTTAGCCATAGGAGACTGAAACCACACAAGAAAATAGCTGAAACATAAGCTTAAAGCATTTTGGAAAAGCAGACAAAATTCCTCAATGTGCTTCCTCATTTAAGACTGAAAATGGAATAGCTAATTTGTGCAACAAATCTGTTTATGACAAAGGTTTGTTTAGTCTGTTCTCTCCAAATGGTGGAAAACTGCAATACTTAATCAGAGGAAAAACTGCTTTTATAATGTTTTGTCTGATTTGATCAAAACACAGGGAAACAAAAAAATAACTGACAAGAGCCAATGCCATGGAAGGACATGTAATAGCAAGTTATAACTTGTTAGTGGAATAGGAGACCCTACTGTGTTCTCCTGTTGTAAGAGAGAGCTGCAGAGTTTTCATAACTTGAATGACTATGTGCTTTAATATGCTAGAGGTATAAAGCATGTAGTCAGATGTTTCATTTGATAAACTGTCAATGCATTTGTCATTGTCCATTTCTTTGGTAGGAAAAATCAGAAAGTGTATGTGTGAACAGGAGAAGTAACAACCCTGATAGAGCTATATTCAAACTAACATCTGTAGAAGTGCTGACAATAAGTAAATTCATATGTATTCTTGGTACTTCCTTGTCTTTATCAGTCATCAGGCCCTTCATTAGCCATGAAAAGACATTCTTAGAAGGTGAAGTAACACAAAACATGTGAGACCCAGGGGGGTTGAAAGGAGCCTAAGTGGTCTGCTCACCTTCCCTGCACCACTTACCTCTCTGTTTGTTTGTTCACAATGTTGGAGGAAGATTCTGTTTTCTGGGGATGTGACAGAGCAGACATATAGCCAGCACTTACTGAGCATTAACATGGCTGCAAAAGTCTGGAAGGAATTTTTCTTCCAGGAATTGTCTTCTTGAAGAAGACAATACATAACGTATGAGAAGGAGACCAACAATGTAGCTAAATGACACCCTTGAGCTAAATTTGTTATTTTTTTCACTGGGATTACTGACAGATTTAAATGCCCTGCATACATACGGTCCCTATAAATTCCTGTAAAACTATCTATACAGAGAAAGAGTTAGCTCTAATGAGCTTAAAACTTCACTCCAGCATAATGATACTTAAATAACCATTAAAATTTGTTCAGAAAACATACATGGGTTTGTTTTGATGTTTCTGTCCATCATTCCTACAGTTTTAGTCTGCCTGTACATAAGTAAGATTTAGAGGGCAGTAATCAAATGTAATCTAACCATGAAAGAGAGACTAATCTTCTACTCTTGTACAATTCCTAATTTCACTTCCACACTGATGAAACAGTTATTAGACTAAAGATACTTTACTAAACAGAACTGTAAGGAGTATATGAAAATGATACAAAATAACATTGAGGTTTCGTTGTGCTGGCACCAGACCAAATTAATAACTTAGTTGTCCATAAATCCTTAGTTTCATCTCTTCATATCCATACAGTACCAATAATTAGAAGCTGATGTGTGACTTTTCCTGCAGGACTTTTATTTCATTCAGCATGATGTATCATTACATTTGTCAGTGACTTCTCTAAAAATCTCATTAGATCCTTGCTGTCCCCGAAAGACCCAAAACTATTGAAAAGAAGCTCATTTTTCCTGATTTTTCACAGCAGCAGCCTGCAAAACCCTTTGTGAGCTGGGCTTCTGAAGCCCAGGGTGGGGTCAAAATTTTTGTTGGAGCCTTCAATTTACATCTAATTAAGTCTATGAATAAGCAAATCTCCCTTTTTGCCTGCCATAAATGCCATGGTCTTTGAGACTTTCAATTGTCACAAATTCACTGTTGAAACCAGTGCTGAGCTCTGAATAATATCTTCAATAAAACATACCTTCCAGTATCTACTGGCAGAATGCTTATAGCAATTTTCAGCACTGATTATAGCTGCTATTCTCTAAGACGTTGTCAGCACTAACCTTTTCCCATTGTTGAGGCCTCCTTTACTTCTTTGATAATGGAGCAGCAGTGCTAGAATTATTTATATTAGGATTTTATACTCGTGCATAATAAGGTAAACATGCCACTCATTTACATGCAAATGTAAAGACAAAGTTGATATTACACTTCTTCCATTCTTGCTCCTGATTGGAAATCTAATTGTAAGGGTTCAACACTAATAAAATTAGTCCAATTATCAATACTTTCAATTCTTAACTTTTTTTAGCAGTCAACAATAGCTGTTGTTTCCTTGGATTCTCAACTGCTACAATAACGTTACTGAAAGACTGCAGATGTTTTCATTATTAAAAGAAATAAAAAATTATGAAAATGTCAGTTTTGAGGGGAAAATTTTTAAGTGTAAATTTAAAATGCTGACAGCAATAAACATTTAAAGAGAACCAGTAATCCATCAATACTTTCGTATTATAATTTTATTTAAAAGCCAGTCTCAGTTTTGGGAGATCTGCCTCACATTTTATAAGAAAGTTTGCTACATAACTTTTTATTGTGAAATATAAAGCACTGTAAAGCAGAAGAGAAAAATTAATTGAAAGACAGCAGAAAAAAGAACTTGAAAATGTTACTGCAGGTTAGGAAAATAATTCATCCTAGAGGAACAGGGCAAAAAAACCCATTTTATCACTATTAGGAAGCAAGATCTGGATTGCTTTAACATCTGCTGTGGGCTCACATGAGTTTCAGTCCCAAATGAACTCTTTTGTGCAACTATATGGGACAGAAGCTGCAGTCTGGTAGGCAACAGATTTTGAAAATGACAAGCAGAGTTTTGCTCTTTGCTCTTGAATTTATCATATTTTCATTCTATTCAACATTAACAAACAAAATGATAAATGGCAGTTACTTATATCCTACATTTAACTTCCTGACATAAAGCTGATGACAGTGTAAGTAAGTCACCTTGTAAGATATTTGACACCTATAGACCTCTTACTAAATTATCTGATTTTTTTCCTGATCCCTAATTTGCCAACCAGGCAAGAACTGATTTTGCATCCTTTACATCATCTTGTCAGACAAGAATATGATGATGACCCCATGTTCTTTAATCTTGTCACTGACTTTACTAGGTGATACCAGAATCTTGTGGATACTTTTATAAGCCCTGAGAGCTCAAATATTCCTAATATATCTGCTTTCTGACTGTGTTAGCAGATGAAATACAATGAAAGATAGAGAAGAAATATCTAGTTTGTACAGTCACCTGTACTGGCCAAAACTGGCTTTTTTTTATCTACTGAGACAATCTCACCTTTCTGAAAGAAAAATATTTAAGAATTGTCACAGTTAACCTTTGGGTAGCAGTTTTAGAAGCATAGGGACTGCACCCATACATCCTTCTGCAACTGAAGGGGTTTAGTGAAGGCCCTGTTTCCAGAAGATCCCTAGAATTCAATAGCAGGAGGTTCCATAAAGAAACAAGTTTAATAACCCAAAATACAAAGAAAAAGAGGTGACCTGGAGGGATCTAATCTGGCATGAGTGTGACAGAAGAAGCAAATTTGCAGAGACATCATCCAAAGCTAAGATTAATTAGTAGAAAGGAATATTTATCTGATCCAAATGGCAAATAAATTAGATTGGACTGACATACTGCAACACAGATGCATAATTATCATGTTGCTTAAAAAAAAGGAAAGAAAATTGCAAGAAACATCAACTTTTCTGATAGCAAAGATTCTAAAAAATAAACATGCATGGCATTGCCCCTACAAAACCTTATTAACATTGTGTGTACTCTTAGCTCTGATGGTGTTCATACAAAGTCAAAAGTGGGACTGGCAGCTGCATTACCACCATTTCTAACCTGGCATTTTCAGGCCTGCATGGCAACATAGTTCTGTTTCTTCATGTATTGCATATGATAGAATTAGAACCAGTTAACTCTTAGCCAGTGTATTTATTTCACAAGTTCCTCACCCTGTAGTACTCAGTGATAGCCAGGGAATGCCCTCTTTGATATGCATTTATTGATGTCTCTCAGAAACATGGTGCTGTTTGCATGGCAAAGTCAGAGCATCAGTGGGAAGGGCATGGACCTCTCCTCGGAGCAATTTCTCTTTTCTGCAGCCTCACAGACAGAACTTGTCAAAGGCTGTTGCCAGAGCAACCGAAACCTCTCACAAAATAGCATTTCTGATGTGACACAGCTGTGCCAGTGGAAGATAGAAAAGCAACTATATTTAAATGGCTAGTGCTGAAGCAACTGGTTATGAAAACACCACACTATGATAAACAGTAGTAAGAAATGACAGTTTCATGGCTGGTGGGATCACCTCTTGTAATGCTGCTTTCCTGATAAATAGAAAAATAAGCTACAAGACAGTGGTTATGAGGAAGCTTTTAGGATAAATTCAGCCCTTTTCTCCATGGACGAAAAAAGCTCTTGATATTGTAAGCCTAATGACTCAGCTATGGGACAAATTCAAAGGACTGCCTGAAAAGCATCATGATATCCTCATCAGTTCTCTAGGCATCTGTCCAGGGAACAAGAAGGAGCAAGAAACCAAATTGTGCACAGCCTGAAGAACAGCAAGAGAAAAGAGGTTCAAGACTACAAGTCTGCTTTACTGCTTTTCTATAGATGCTAAAAATAACACTTCCACACAGGTTTCTTTTCCTGTTTGACTTAACACACAGAGCAGCTTTTCAGTGAGGAAGCAATCCCCTTTCAGCTTTTAGCAAGAGAAGATGCGTTTAGGTTTATCAAATATTTTTAGAAGTGACTGTGGACTATCTGAAAACAGAGAATCCCTTATTCATAATAAATATATCCTTCAAGTAGTCACTGACTTATTTATTCTGCCTCTTTTTTTTTTTTTTTTTTTTTTGGTGAAGATGTTAAGAGAAGCTAAGAAAGAAAGAACATACATAAGCTGAGTTATAACATATACAACAAGTTCAGTGAGCAAGCTATCTTCCATCCTCAGATCACACAGTTTCACCATATTTCTTATGCTGCAGGGCACATGAAGGTATACAGGCAGCTACAGGCACCATTCAGAAAAATCGGGTCATGTTGGAAAGTGGCTGTGACTGAAGAGAATTTCCAGGGCAGCAAACGTAATTTCTCAGGTTTCTTGGAGTTGGAAACAGTGATAAAGAAAAGCTGTGTTGCTTACAAATGTCACTGACACCTATAGCTCCTTCAAATCTGATATGGAAGAAGATGAAGGAAAGAGTTGTAGGATTAGAAAGTGAACATTGACTTTTGCATTTACTGTTCTCATTGGGGATCAAACTGCAGGGTGCTGAGCTTGCTGACCTGTTATTATTGGACCAGCCCTGTTGACTTCAGTGACCCTAATAATTTATTTAATTCCATCCCTGAAGCTTTTGCTGGATTAGGCTGCCAATGTTTGATATTTTGCAGAATCAATTTCAGAGCTCTCTCACCAGTGTATTGCTCTTCCGAAGATGTAACCGATATGACACTTACTTCAGATGAGTTCAGCTTTGGTTCTGTTTCAAAGTCTTTGGACACCAGCTGCCATGACAGTAATGTCATCTGAAGAAAAGTCTACTCTTCTACTACTAAATCATCTACTCTTTATAGGAAGAACCATAGGATTGGGTTTTTTAAAGTTTAGGACTATATTATGCTATCATCTGCCAAACTAATTGAAAAGTAGCTTCCTATTTTTCTTCTTCACTTTCACGTCAGTACTCAGAGGCATAACTAGAAGCAAAGAGAAATGGATTTTAATGGCACAACTGTGTTAATCAGGAGTCAGTCCAACAAAGTTAACTGATTATATCAGGCCCAAACTGAATAAGCACTGTTGACTCAAAGGAATCAGTACAATACATTGAAAATCACATTAGTAAGGGCTTCTAGGAACTTTATTGTGTATCAGATTAGTTCATCTAACCCATATTATATGCTCTCCATTTTATGTCATTGTTTCCTGTTTTCTCTCCTTCTTCTAAGTGGAAAATTCTCGTTTCCTTTAAAATACAAGATTATCAGTATTTGAATTGCCTGCATAAGGTGTGCCTTTCCTGATACCTAGCTTACCTCCTTCAAGAATTAGGAAAATTCTATGAATATTTTTCTAAATAATGTTTCACCTGTCCAGCTTCCAAGTGCCCCAGCACTGTAGCACTTAAATTAGAGCATTTGTATTTACTAAACTCATAATTTGTCAACATTTATTTGAAGAATCTTTATGTCATTAATGTTGTTTCTATACTGATTACTTTTAAAGACTAGAGCTTTGATCCCTTTATTGCTTGTTTATACAATATTATTAAAAACCTCAAATGACTGTCACATAAAGGAGACGTGTTTATCTTCATTTTCTTATTTCTCCACATCTAACAAGTAAGTCTATCCACTGTTAATCAGCTTACATAAATTGAAAAAATAATTTAATTTCAAAAATAGCTTCTCTTATCCAGAGGTTGGTTTTTATTGAGGGTTGTGGGGTTTTTTTGTTGTTGTTGTTGTTTGTTTTGTTTTGTTTTGCTTTTGTATCCATAATGCCTCAGCTAAAATACAACACATAATGATGTGAAGGCACCTTCTCAATTATGAAAAAGTATGTCAACCCTTTGACCTCATCCTTTCTGTGGATCTATTTTGCAGCTATGTACTCATGTGGTATTTCCTTAACTCAGACAGGATGATTCAGATTTCCACATATGCAAAGGCCAGAAATGAGAATGCTCTGGTGGCATTCCATAAGTCTTCATTATCAAAGGGGAGATACACATATCTACTCAGCCAGTTCTGAGAACAAATGCTGAGACAAGAACCAGGAATTTCCAGAGTCTGAATGAAAACCTTGTGTGTCTACCAAATATCTTGAGATAAACTCCTGAAGTACCTTTGATAATGTCACAGAATTAAATGGGAATTTGATTATTGACTTAAGTGCAAACATGGTTTTGCTTCTGTGTTAATAAGCTGAACAGTATGCAATCTGATAGATGTCAGGGAGATCAAGGTCCTTCACAAAAGGACCTTTGAACTGTTTCCTCTGTCTTCAAGAGCTCCTTCAGACATCCTGACTGGGTGGAGAGGGGAGAAAATGCAGGCTCTCCTCATTTCCCACATTTTTCTCATAGTAGAGTTGAAATAAATGATATTCTTTTTGAGGCCCTTAGTTATTAAAACTCTTTGCACCCTTCTCTCTGTTCTTTCATGATTATCCCTCCTTTGCCCCAAAATTTCCTTTCCACTTTTAAATTATTTTGGCAGTTGGGATCTGAACATGGCCCAAAGCTTTTACTTTCCCAGCAGGTCATGAAGTCCTGCTTGCAGTTATGGGGTGTTTTACTTTAAACAGAATATATGCAAGCATTGTACTATTTTCTGCCTTTGAAACACAAGAGAATTTTTTTTTTCATGGGATCTTAATCATAACTTTGTTTCTTGGACAGAAATATTCACTAAGCCTTAAGCAACAGTAAAGGGTTTTTCTTTCACTCAGGCTGCTTCAGAATATTTCAAAGGCTACAGGAAATATTCTTTCTATGATTTATGCTCTATCTTAATTGTGCCGCAGTATTTCCAAAACAATATTGAAAGATGTTCTTTTGCGGGTAGCTAGGAACAAAAATATCTTGTTTAACTTTTGAGCTATGTATACTTTCTTGGCAAAGATTAATTTGAGAGATGGAGAAAAGATAGCTTTTTTTGCTCCAAAGAAGGGTTTTACTCTAGCAGATTGAATTTTGTTACTAGTACAAACTTTTTACAGATTGAGTTCAATTATAAGAAGCAAAACTGGGAGAACTGACATTTGTTTGGCTATTTCCCAGACTGTTGGTTTGACTTTTTTTTTCTAAGTCTTAGTCATGCAAGGCATCCTAGTGTTTGTCCTATATTTCTTATATTGGGAAAGGAAGCCAGTCTCAGGGTCTAACGAAACTCAGCATGGAAAAGGTGAGTAGTGAAGAAGAAAGAGTTTTGTTGACCCTGGCTTCTCCCAACTTGCATGCTGGGCTTTTTTATCTTTTTTTTTCTACTACTGCAATCCTGGGTATGGGAATAGAAACAAGACTTTCTAGAAGCCTGATGAAAGGAAAAAGTTAATCTAAACCCACACCTCCATCAGACCCAATCTCAGCTTATGTGCAGAACCCTAGCAGCAAGGAGCACTGGAAGGGAGATTTCCATATGATGTTGTGTTAGGAGAGTTGGGGGAACCTGAGGTTAACAGGCATTTAACATATGCTTCAAGTGGCTAGGAATTTTTCACTGAGTAAAAGTATTTTATGACAATTCATTCTATTTTTTGAGTAGTTTCATGGCAACAGTTTTTTGTCACAAGAGCATGGCAACTGTGGGATGTGGTTCTGTTTCTTTTATTTTTTTAAAAAAAGAATTTGGTAATATCTAGATTTGTCTAAATGGATACTTGCTTTCCCTTTTATATTAGACTCTGAATGTGGCAGTTGAATTAGATTTAATAGGTGATAGAATTCACATAATAGGAGTCATGTCATATGTCTTCTGTTTATGTTTTGTTTAACTTCCCTACTGCTATTTAAAATATCATATTATTATTAGTTTCTAAGATGTTTTGGAGAGTTTGTATGTTGACCTGAAGTGCAGGTTTCCTTAAAAGTAAAGACAAAAAGTGACATACTGTTAATATTCACAAATTTACACTATGACTTTTCTTGGATAATTTTTGCATTCCTAGTATCTGTGCATCAGTTACACTCAGCAAATCAAAGTGAGGTGGAATTACTATTATAAAGACCTCTCTCATCCCTAGTGATGGGTCAGTGCATCCTGCCTAGATGTGAACAGCTAACTTCCACCTACTGACAGTCACAGTTATCTCCACATGTATATGAATGCGTCATGTTGTCACCAGAATTACTTTTATTCCAAAAGAAGTTTGTTCATTTGCCATAGCCATGCTTCCTGCTCCCTAAAATGTGAAACTGAGACATTTCTGTTACTACTTTTGCATTTGAAAGGACATTTCTACAGATGTGTGGGTTCTCTATATGCCTCTTTTGAAACATGATCTCCCTGGGTGTTTACAAAGCACTTTTTACAAAAGCTGATATTGATTTACCCATGAACACAGCTGGGACTGCAGCAGCAAGCTTGTACTTGCTTTCAATTCTCATATATTGTATTTGGTTGCAAAGTGGCTGGTTTTTTTTGCTCAAAAACTGTAGATGCTTTAAACACATCTATGGTGAACTTCCGGCAGACTCTGAAACTCTAAAGCTGATGGGTTGTGTCCATCACATGTGCACAGACAGACTACAAGGAAATATGGAATATAAAATAAAAGAATACATAACCTCTTGAACACATAACATGCAATAGTTCTGACTGAAAACGAACCTCATGAAGCAGAATTGCTAGTAAGTTTGTGTGCCTCTATGGTTAGGGAAGACTCGTCCTTCCTCTTGTCTCCTTTTGGCTGTGCTAAGAAAATTACGCCATATTTAAAACAAAGTGTGGCAGCTACAACTGAAATGTGGGCTTGTGCTGACAAACACCCAAAGAGGTGTCAAATTGTGTTTACACTTATTTAACTGCCAATTTCTGTCTATAGAAGAATTTAAATGTTTTCAATTGAGGTCTGGTTTTCTAGCCTAGACAAGTTGGAAACATTGCCCTCTCCAAAACAAATGTATTTTTTTCTAAATTTGACCTACTTTTAAGAATTTCCAATTAAACAGCTATTTGTCCTGTTACTGGTTTGAATCAAACCCCAAGCCGACATATTTATATTTCATAATGATGAAACTGAAGATACTATATTTTCTTTGCCTTTATTAAGTTGAACACAGCCTACTAATCTTAAGTTGCAGGGATACAAACCAGAACTGGAGTACCCAGAAATTGCTGATGCCCATGTAAATCAAAATTGGCAAGGTCTGCAGAGGTCTAGCTTTTGGGTTTGCTCCAAAACTATTAATATTGCAAAACAAACTTCTTAGCTAGGAATCCTAAAGATGCTCAAATAATTAAACATTTAGAGAAAGGAAAGGCTGTACAAATATTTACTTATGATTATTATTGTGGTACTTTCAGATCCAAGCCTCTAAATACTTATTAGATGCACTTAACTTTGGTGGGAGTACTTCCACTGCATTAGTAGAAATATTCATAGGCTTAAAGTTAGACACAGATGTGTTTGCTGGGCTGGAACTTTATATTTTATATGATTGGTATACAATTCACCTTCCAACCATGGCTTTAAAGTTCATTTCATAATGGGACTCCTGGGGAAAGAAGCTTAGAAATAATATATGGTCCTGGAAAAATTCTGAGTTCATAAATAATATGATAGAGGATATTTTCAAACTTTGTAATAACTTTTCCATTGAGGCAGGTTTAAAGACTGTTTAAAAGGAAACATAAAGCTTGATTTAAGCATTAGAATATATTGCCAGAGGGATGGGAGTATATATTTACATTTTTATGAATTAGGTTTTACTGAATTATCTTATTTACTGCAATCCCATTTGCATTTGCAAGACGCTTATTTTAAAAATCACAGGAAGAGAAAGTACAATTCATGCCTAAGGGGGATTTTCACCTCCTGTGAAAATGTGTGATATATTTCTTGAATCTGAAATTTGGATGTGCTCACATGCTATACAAGTAAGAGAACTCAGTATGCTTGGGCCAAATTATCCTTGCTTTTTGCCCCTTACATTGTTACTAACACTGAAACGAAGTTTGTAAAACTCCATCAGGTCACAGTGCCACCTGCCCTGATAACAAGGACCAAATCTGCTGCAGAGCAGCAGTGCACAGCACCCAGCACACTCCTGCACCAAAACAAAGCACTGCTCATAAAACTGTAGTGAATGGGAAAGGGTGAGGGGGGCGTAATCCCCTGCCTGTGCTGTATGCGAGAGCAGGATCTGATCTAGAGCTTGCAAAACAGTGCTGAAAGCTGAAGGAAGTGCCTGAGAAAGAGAAAAAACACAGGAAAATGACAGCAGAGCCCTCTTTTATAGGACAGAGAATTACAGGCCAGCTGAGAGGGAGAGCAAAGCACTGGGCTGTAGAAATATTTGGGAAGACAGGATGCGGAACTAATACTAAATCATCTTTTTGGGTAAGGTTGGTTGCTTTTTTTTTTCCTCAGATGATTTCTAATTTTAGGTCACCATTAAATTTAAAATTTTAGGATTTTCTATGAGGCT
Organism: Pachyramphus minor; assembly: GCA_013397135.1. Lineage (NCBI taxonomy): Eukaryota > Metazoa > Chordata > Aves > Passeriformes > Tyrannidae > Pachyramphus > Pachyramphus minor. Next base: position 895,066 of record VYXB01010422.1, read on the forward strand.
AAGTGGAGCATCCTTGTCTAGTTCCACACTGTAATAACAAACCTGAAAACAGATACCCGGGAAATATTTTTCCCTTACTTGAGAAAGTACTTGTGGAAAAGCCATAAAATGTAAGAAGACAGAAAACAAGTAGGTTTTTAGAAAGACAGAAATGCAAAGAAAAAAAAAATAGAACAAAGAAGATCTTCTCCATCGGTTTTATTAAACAATCCTGGCATAAAAAGTGATAGTTTGCTGCCACATCCTCTGAGACTGCATGCTAAGGAACCACTGGCATATGCCATCTAATAAAAACAGAAGAGGTGTTTTAATGCAGCCAACACCTTATGTTTAGGAGGTAAGGTTTTCTAATGTAAGATTCAGAACAAATAAAAGTACCAGATGGTATAAACAGTATAAAATTTCTGTGTTTGTCTAGGGAAGGACTGCCCGAGCAATATAATGAGGTAACCATAAAACTTTTGCTCTAGGACCTCTTTCAAAGCACAAGAAGCACTCTGAGGTCAGAAGGAATAAGTTTAAAGAGGGTTAAATGCCATGCAATGCTTAGGAAATTGCAGACAGTGCAGTCTAAATTAAACCCAACACTTCTCCAGTCTCTGGGGGGTCACTAAATGGTGAAAATTATTTAAAGCTACCTTGCTGGTCAAAGTGCCAAATGCTGTACATCTAGTTTCGTATGCTGTGAGTATATTTCTTGGCTACACCTCTAAGAGACAAAGGAACTGGACTCTGCATTGACACAGATCTACTGAACAAGCTCCTACCTTCCTCCAAGCCACTTCACTGGTGGGACACAAATTTTGTCGTGAATCTGCTCCAAATGTGGTGACGTGGTTGATGAAACCTCTAAACACTGCACTCGTGATCTTTCTTCCTAGGAGAGAATTAGTAATGTCATCCTCTAGGATTTATGAAACTGAAACCTAAGCATGGTTTCTCTTTTAGTAAACATGTTCATCTTCTATCAGTAATTTTGTGACTCCCACAAAGAAGTTTGTAGGATTTATTGGCTTTCAATCTAACAGATATATACATGTCTGTATTCACAAGTACTTTGTAGTACTCACTATTTAACAAATTATTATTGGAATATACTTATTTTACTCTCTTGAGGTGATGTACAATTAAAGAGCTGTCATTTTATATCAGCTTTACTTATATTAATGATTTGATCCACATTCACATGTTTTATGTTGTCACTGGTTAACTATCATTCCAGGTGTAATGCCTGTAAAATCTGTAGAGTTCCATCATTGACAAAGTCATCCCAACAATCTTCTGTTTTAAGCTTTTGCTGTAGCAAAAACTTACAAATTAGAGAGCAAGTATATTTTTTGTTTATACCTACATTAGCAACAAGTGCAATAGAACAGGATCTGCAGAATGAAACTCTGCAGAGGGCCCAGCCCCAATACTGTGTATTTCACATGCAGCACTAGTGTCATCCCACGTACTGAATGTTTGTTAGCAGTTCAAATGCATTAGGTGTGCTCTTGGAGAATCTCCCATCTAAGTTTAATCCAGAAGGATGCTATTTTTCATACTCCATAGCTTCTCCATGATGCAAACCAAAGTGCACAAGCAGGGGCTATGAGGAGATTCATTTCATGAGTCCATTCCCAATTGGCACTGAAGTGTCAATATAGATGAACTTTAATGTTCAGAGATGCAAAAAAACAGGATTAACCACTCAGACCTTTACAGTGTTTTGTGAGAGAGAGGTCTGAGACAGATCTGTGTGAGCTAATTCTACCTAGAGATAAGTGATTCCACTTGGGGTCCCAATAGTATTGTGCTGTCCCTGAGCTCATTAACTCACCATTCTCATTAGTGCTCATTCTTCAACTAGTTTTTTCATTCTTCTCTCAACAACCTCTGTGCTGCCATGGGGTCTAGGCTGACATGCCCTTAAGCAACCACTGAATGAGTGTTACTGCCAGAATAACAGTTTTATTCGACATGTATGTGGAAGAATCAGGTTCTAATGGAGACATCACTGAGTTTTTAGGGAGTGTGTGATCCAGTCATCAGCTGAACCCAGATTTAGGGAGTATCCTTATCTTTAAACATAAAACCATCTTTCTCTTTAATACAAGCAGAATCAGTTGTAACAGATCATAGTCATGCCTAATATACTTACTACAGTCATGTAGTTCAACTTTTACTTTCCAGTTAGCACAAGAGTCACAAGAGATCAAGTTACAGACAAGTACAAAGTAAATTAGTAGCTACTTAACAAATTCTTCTTGTCTTTACTAAAGCTTCCATGCCAGAATACCTTGGTATTACTTTCCTTTGCTTTTATGTGTTTCAAGATTTTTGAAAGGTTATTATGTTAAACACTATGGGAAAGCAGAGCTTGTAGAGGGAGGCAATATCTTACATTAGATCAGCTGATTATTTTACGTTAGACCATACAGAAAAAAAGGATAACCTTAGGGATCAGACTATCTTCTCCAGGTCACTACAAGCATTGTTTTGAGCCTTAAAGTTTGTTTTCCATGGTATTATAACATTTTTATAGAAGCAGAAAAAAGCTGGTACAGATTTCATGGGTGAAATTCTTAGTAATGTGTACTTAATTTGAGTCACCATAGACATTACTTAGTAGCCTTATTTTCAGTGAAAGACAAATATTGATGATTCTGCTAAGATTTTCGTTATCCATGACTGTACAGAACACTGATTTAGACACTTAATTCCACCAAAGAACCCAGGGAGGAAAAAATAATCTCAGGGCTGTGACAATATAAAGAGTTAATGCAAATCTTGTGACTGACAGGTCAACACATGAATTAGAGTAAATATACACGTATTAATCCTTGGCAGAACAGATTAGGTTCAGCTGATCTTACCTTAGAAAAGCCATGACTAGTAGAAAAACGTAGTTCAGATCAAGACACAATTTTTTTTTTTTTAACATGCACAGTGATGTCTGCATGTACGTGGCTTTTTGAAGAAGCAGCAGAGAAGTTAAAATAAGAAAGACCAAGAGGAAGGAGGAAGAAAGCAAAGGTGGATTAGGGAGTATCTTGCTCTGCCAATGAGATCAGACACAAAGCCATCATGTTTCCTGATTGAGGATTTAAAAATCCCCACTGTTGACTATGGTAAAAGGTTACAATATGATTCTAATTTGTTAGGAGATACAAATAACAGTGTAGACAGATCAACAGTAATGCAACTAAATCATGGGTGGAAAACAACTGTGAAAAGAATGTGTCTAACAAGCTAACACATTGGGGGGAAATAATCTGAAGCATATGGAAATAATACTAGAAATGGAAAAGGACTATTTGTAAGGAAACAGTAATGCTGAAAGGAGTTCTGTAATAAACAGAAGAGAGATTGTGTCACCAGAAACTTGATATAAGTACTTATAAGAATAGACATTGTAAAGGGAGAATAGAGTAACAGAAAAGTGGAAAGAGTCTGATGACTCACTACCTTCACAACCTTCACAAGGTATCTTTGTGGGGAAGATCTGCTGATCTGTCTGTCAAAGAAAGAAGGGATATAAGCAGCCTAGAAAGATGAGAACTAGAAAACTCTAGGGCTAAACTGTCTTACCTTATTCATATGAGTAGCTTTTTGAAATCAACAAAAATACTGTGAGCAAGCCAGATGCAGTTAGACCTTCAAGCAGTATTTGTGTGTAAAACTTAGATTTCTTCAGGCCTTATGCTTCACTGAGTCATTGAACTGGGACTCAGAAATACTACTGATAATATTTCCAACTCCCTGGCTACAAAATCTTGAACATGTTCATTTCTCTGCATACTTCCATCTCTTTTCTTTCTTATTTATTTAGTTTGTAAACCCTTTGAGGCAGAAACTTACTCTTGCTGTACAAACACACTTAGCCAAGGATACGTTTTTGAAGGAATTTCTAGGTACAGTTATCACACATTAATACATATTCAAGATAACCTTTTAAACACATATGCACTGTCCAGGTTACTTATGTTTACATCATCAGTCAGGTCTAAACTCCATTGGTGTTACTTTGGCTTTTTTTTGGTTTTAGTAATATAAATACATTTTGAGAAAGGTTGTAGTCCTCTGAGAGGGAGATATTTGGGTTAGCTGGGTTTGAATTAAACATTATAACTTCTGTACTTAGCCAGAACTGTAGCTTTCCACTATAATTTTGTCTAGTATTCTATCATCAGTTCACTGTTACAAGTGAAATATTATGTTGGTATAAGTGCACTATGGATATTTAGGCAAAAACAAACTTCACCAGGAAGTTTATAAAGTTTAGGATTTCATTATGAATGTCCTTGAAATATTCTGCTGATGCAATCAAAAAAATTTTTTTAAACCAGAATTACCACGTGGCCCTGGACTGTGAGCTGTGTTTAGCACTAAGCAGCATAAAATACTGAATCCTGAAGCAAAAGATTGCTTTGTCAGCCAAATGCACCAAGCATGAATTCCCAAAGAGCCTCAACAATATATGAGATAATGGGAGATAAATCTTTCAGAACAGCAAGTTGAAATATGTGTAGACTAGTGTGTGCACTCTAAGCATTGTGAAAGGAAATAATTTCTTCAAAAGTCTATGTTTTTTTCTTAAAACACCATTTATGGAATGAAATCTTCTTCAACTCTTCTATCAGCAAGTTCATGAAATGTAATGTAATTGACCTTTATCATGTAATGCATCATTGACAGCCTCCTAATCAAATTATAAGTATTTGAAGATGGTTTTATTAAACATCTTATGCATTATTTGGTCAATGATACAAAATTAGAAAAGTCAAGATATTTTTATTCTATTTACAGTTTCAGATGCTTACATATCAAGCGTAGTGAGTCATTTACTCTCCTTAATTAGAGTCATGGTGGGACTCACACTCTACCAAAAAATCTCATTTGGTTTTATGTCCATTTTCTTCTCTACTTTTGAGTGACACCATCACCACCTTATTTTCCCTGCACAGATTTCCCCCTAACCCAGCTCTCTCCAAGCCAAAATATGAACTTGTCCCCACACCTTGCCTTCTAACATTTTTCATTTCCAGTTACACAAAATATTTCCTAAACTGAATTGTTGGGGAAAGATTCTTTATACCGTGTAAGAAGGCTGGAAGTGCACCAAAAGGCCCTGAAGTATTGTATCTGGTGAGGAATCTGTTCCAGTGCTTAATCATTTTACAGCTGGGAAGTCTTCCCTTTGTGTCTGACCTGAATTCCCTGCGCTGCAGTTTGAGCACATTTTATTTTTTCTTGACCTCCAACAAAGAACAATTTATTTCTAACCTTTCCACAGCAGTCTCTATGTACTTAGAGACTGTTCTCACATCTCTCCTCAGCTGTCCCTTCCCTAGACTAAACATCCTTTCAGCCTCAGAGGTCAGATTTTCTAGGATTTTGACCATCCTTGCTGCTTGCCTCTGGTTCAAAGATTTCTTAAGAAGACTGCTCAAGCCTGAGCGTAAGGCTTCAGACGAGGTTTTGCCAGAGCTAACTGAAGGAGTTATGACATATATTTTTAATTTATCCTACTCATTTTTTTTCATCCTTCATTATATTTATTTTGTGATCTACTAAATCTCCCAATAATTTTGCCCAGAAAGGCCCTTAAACTATTTGTTCTCCATTTTTTAATCATATGAATAATTCTTTTCAGTGTACTACTTTGTGCTTGTCCTTACTGAAACATAATTTACATACTTAGTATTTCAATAAAATAAAATACTTTTCCCCCATATGTCTGAGTCACTAGTGAAAATGATGAAAATATTGATTTAGGAAAAGACTTTTATAAAAGGGCTTAATACAGTAATTTATTTTGACAGAGAAATATTAGTAAGTATCCTTTGAGTACAATTTTCTAACCAGTTTTCCAGCCACCGTATTATAAGATTTACTTTACCATATATCCCTAAGTTGCTTATATCATCTAAGAACAAATTAAGATATTCATTTACTATTTCTCCAGTATCCACATGGCCAATTACTGTGTTATAGAAGGAAATTGGATTAGTACTGTGTCACTTGTCCTTTATAAGGTCTCCCTGCTCTTTACTTATTACCCTGCAGCCCTCGAGAAATTACAAATACGTTGCTTAAATACCTGGTTTGATATTTTTCTGAGAATTGAAGTTCAGTCAACCTATGTCTTTTTTAAAGAGGAACATAATGTTTCTTTTTCCATGAAATGGGGGAAAATGACAAAAGACTGTCTTTTAAGAGTCAGAATCAATACTAGAGGTGTTGACAGAAGGGCACAGACAGTGAAAATATTGGCAAAGGTTGTTGCACTGAAGACTTTCCAAAGGACACTGCACATAGAAAATACATCATAGAAAATACACTTCAGTCCTCCTCTGCCCACCCAAAGCTGAACATGCTTGACATGTCTGAACTCCCCTATCACTTACTATCATAGGGTAAGAGAATCACAGAATCATTAATGTTGTAAAATACCTCCAAGATCATCAAGTCCAACCTCCTTCTTCTTTATAACATTCACCCAAATAACCGGTATTTTAAGCTATACTTTACAGAGTCTGAGCACCTTTCTTGATGGGATCCTAATGAACGGGCATGTCCTGGTGCAAAACACCATGAACCTTGACAAGTGCAAGTCATTCTTCCCTGTACAGATGCTCAGTGTCTCTCAATGGCAACTCCCCAGCTGGCCTCATGCTGCATGGATCCCCCCTTTCACCACTACATAACACAGGTGCTAGGTGCTTATTATTTTATCTATGCATTTTTCCTCGTCATTCTGATAACATCAGTTTTGTTCTGTATGTCGTGCACCAGCTCCTCCCTTCCCAGCCACAAGAAACTGTGTGATAAACCAAAAAGAGGCAGCAATGAATCACCCCTAGCAGCTATGTTCACATCTCTTCTAAAATCGGTTTTGAAAGTAGCTGTGAGCATGCAACAACTTGCCTATCCTTTACCGATGTGGGTGATTTGTGGACACTTGCAGCCAGGCACCACCGGCCTGCCTGGATATACCTGTGTTGTTTTAACTCACTTTGGCACACAGGAGCTTGCATGATCTGTTAGGCACTGGGGTCATGTTTTCAGGTTCACTGTGTGCACAGCCAGTGAATTTGGTTTCAAAGACAGCCTCACTGCTCTGGCCAGCAGACAGAATGGGTATGTCTAATGGTTTCCTTGTGGCATTTGAATGTGCTGCTGTACCACATTTGAAAGTCTATGTATGCAAGCATTCAGACCCAGTTCGCATCAAATTACTGTTATGAAGGTCTGAATAACCACAGAAACAAAAAGTCATACACATTAATTAAAATATAGACCAGATATATAATGTGACTTCAAAAAAATCATTAATGATCACATTATTTTATCTTCTACCTAAGTTATTTTATCTTCTACCTAAATAGTTTTCTTCTTGAATGCTTTCCAAATAATAAACCTTTCTTTGATGTAAGAATGTGACTGGGTCTCTGATTTTTTTTTTAAGAGAGAGATGGAGACCAGTTGTTGATTTTTATCACAGAATATTCTGAGTTGGAAGGGACCCACAAGGATTATTGAGTCCAGCTCGTAAGTGAATGGCCCCTACAGGGATCAAATCTACAGCCTTTGCATTATTAGCACTGGGCTCCAACCAACTGAGCTAATCTCAGGGTCTTGAACAGGATGTGTATATTAAATATCTACTTCTTCATCCTCATAGATGGTGCTGCAGTAGAACGAGTTATGCCACGCAGGAGTCAGGAGGGTAATAACACAAGATCTGATATTGGCAGAAGAGAATAAGTAAAATCCTCATCACATCAAAACAATTTCATAAATGGCAACAAAAGAAGAAAAAGTTGTGAGGAACATACTACTTATTTGATTCTTTGGCCATCTGAAAAATTTGAATGACTAATAGAACTTCATTACTCACACAGCCAAAAGTCTAAGTGTGAATGTTGTGAAGAAATCTCTTAGACTTGCCTGTGTAACCAAAGAGAACTTGTGTAGAAATAAGATGTAAAGATTTGACATTAAAGATAGTGTGCTTTGCTTTTCTAAATATGTAACAATTTTTTTTCTGTCATATATTTTCTAGCAAGCATGTGAGAATTCACCTTTTACTTAGTTTTGTGACTACAGAGAGATACTCATCTCAATATAAGGACAACCTAGAGAGTGTGTAGTGAAGCAGACTTTGGTACTTCATTATTGTTCCTCGTCCATTCCTGCCATGAGTTATAACTTTTTCTCTTCAGTTTTGCATCATATCACAGGGAATTTTCCAGTTCTTTTTGTGTTTTCTTATCTGGTTCCATGCTTTCCTAATCAAAGACTTCAGTAGTCTGCCGTATTTCTCAAATACATGAGAAATGTATTAGTATGCTTCAGCTCTTTGCCACAACTGTGTCCATGTATAATGTACTCCCACTGGACTTACTTACTCTTTCATTTTTATATTGACAGAAAAAATAAATTGAGCAACTGCATCTCTTAATTTGTAACTTTTGAACTGCTCAGCTTTATGCTTGTATTGGTACTGTGTCCAAGAATGCAGTTGAGGATTTGGTTGCTTGCAAAATAGAGCAACCTTTTTGAGTCCCCAGAATTCTAGATTAAAAGATGTGCTCACCTGACTAAGGGCTGAAGGGACAGATTTGTTCTGTACTTGAGTTACGCTGTTGCCAAAATAACTCAACCAACCTTACTATATGTTATGTTATTCCCTCAGAAGAGAGGAAAAAAAGGTAAAGACCTTAGGAAGCTTGTTTATAGGCCACTCTAACAAGAGTCATTAAATAGGAGAAAGTGACCCATATAACCCTATCTCAGCCATTCAATCTATATGAAATTGCACTCATAATTAGGGTCTGTGAACGAGCAAGGTTCCTTCAGCCATTCTCCCTATCATGGGTTTTGGAAATAACGAGACTGGTTTTTTTCCAGAAACCTATGCCAACATCTGTTTTATAAAATATTTTTTCATTTTTTTTATCCATTTAATCACTTTTGTTGCTCCTCTCAGTTCTAGCAACCCAAAGTAACAAGTAGCTTAACTGAGCTTTCAAGGCTAGAACTAAATGAGTGCAGGGATCCTTCGGTTTCTTCCACAGCTCTGTTTTAAGAATGTTGCAGAATGTCTCTCTATCCTCATCTTGTCTTCTCAGGCTTTACAGAAGACCTCCATAGAAATGCCTATTAGATGGCAAAGAAGAAGAGAATGAAGGTAACAGGCAGGAGAAAATCAGCAAAAAAATGAGATCAATGAGGGAAAGGGCAGACAAAAACTATACCTGGACAGAGATTCCTTTCAGCAGCTGAACTCAAGTTTTGGGATTAAGTGCTGCAAAATCATGTCCATATTTTTTATCTTCTTACCTAGCCATCAAGAAAGCCACTGACAGAGGTGACTGACAGTCCACTTCCTCAGCCTTTGGTACCTCCATAGTAAATTGTTGACCTGTATTCCTGATACTCCTTTAAGAAGGAAAGGTGTTATTTATGGAGAGATATATGTAACATTTTTCATGCAGAAATTTTTTTCAAAAATGGTTAGACACTACAGTATTGTTGCAGAACGTATGTTGCTACAAGAATAGACTACTTGCAAGCACATCTACTCCTAGTTAATGTTGATCCTTGGCCTGAGGAAAAGATGTGGGAATGTAGGAAGCACTATTTCCAAGCTGTTAATTCGTTGTCTGTGAGCAATAGCAGCAATTATTTGCCTGTCAGACTTCCATGTGAATAAAGCATGATACAGATACACTTCTGATCCCCTTGTTTCTCTCTCTGTGCAGTATGAGAACAATGTTCTTGAGTGTTAATACAGTTTTCCCAGTCAGCCAGCCCATGAGTGGGGGTTCAGGAGCCAAAAAAGGCTTTAGCAGGGACACAAAACTGTTTAAGAGTCAGAGACTGAGCTGTCAAGAGCAACCAGCATTTGCTGGGCAAAGGAAAAACAATGTTGAGGAAAGAAATTCAGAAAGAGAAAAAGAAGGAGGGGGGTACTAAAGAAATAATGAAATCATAAATTTTCGTGTGACTAAAACAAATGGCTGAACGTCCAAGCTTCTGGGATCTATCGAGAACTTTCCTAAAAACAGACCTAGCCTCTCTCCTTGAGAAAGTTCTGAGTGGTATAATTCCTATTATACCACTTACCTACATAACAGGCACGCTGAAGGGCTTTAAATACTTGGAAGGAAATTATCTGATGTGTGCCAAATTTTATCATTATTAGTAGAAGAGATTAGACACTGCAGATAAAACTCATCTTCCTCCTTCAGATCGTGTCCCTGGAAGTGCTCTGCAGTTGTGTCAAGCTCACCAAATGACTTCCTCCATGGCCCATCATTTCCACTGATCTATAGCAGCTCTGTGGTTAAGGCACTCCGGAACCATTTCTTATCTCTCTGTCACTGACTTCTCCTGACAAAACACAAATTTCTCTGTGGCTTAGCTCCTGATTTATAGAATTAAATGTTCCTAGCAAACACATTACCAAGATCAGCCCATTTATGATGTGTTCACACAGTTCACATGGAGTTGTACTTAGGGGAAAAAAAAATTCTGGCATAAACAACGTGTTTGTGAGGCAGGAAAAGTAGATTCTCGATCTTTTTTTTTTTGCTCCTTTCCAGCACCTACATTCCCCATTACCAGCACAGATGATATCTGCATCTAAAATTTCATGAGAGTGTATTAAAAAAACCCTGGACATGACTAATACATACCAGAGACAGAAGTAATATGCACAATTATCTTGTTGGAAAAGAAAAAATAAACACAATTATCTGAATAAAACCAGAACTTACAATACTTAGATAGGAGGCGTACCAGTTTTGACTTGAATGAGTTACCAACTCAGTGCTCGTATATCTACTTAAGCTGTCAAAACATTACATGCCATGGAATATATTATATATATTAGATGGGTCAGATTTAGGCCACTTCCTTCCCACATACAAAAATCAGAGGTGGTTAACCAGGTCACAGATTTTAAGCGTGTTCGTGGCCTCTCAACAATTCCTGTTGTAGGAGCCAAAAAGAAAACAGAAGGAATCAGAAGGAATAATTTATATTTTCTGTTATTACTGCCTATCAGCCTGATGTTCTAAATGCTTTCCTCTGACAGAAGTCCTTAAACAGCCAAGCATGACACGGAGCAGATGACTTGATCATTTGATTACATCTCTCACTCTCCAGAAGTTGCCTGAGATTTTTATGCACTTACTGCAAGTTGTTGCCGTCTCTCTACCGCTCTGTCACCCCCCACATCAGAAGTATTGGATTGGCCTATCTACTGCTCTGCAGTTTGCAGACCAGCTGGCTCTTGTACATGAGTTGTGGAAAAAGGAGGAGACTAGGATGCTCTGAAGAAAATGCAAATTAGCTCTCAGCAGGGCTCTGTGTTGAAAATAAGAATATAAGAAGTACCCTACTGTGCTGGACCAGCATTTTGCCTTCACCAGTGTCTAGGAAATGCTGTTCAGAGAGAGTATGCACTTTTGGCCACTATCTCCCTACTATTCCTCCCATGTCTAGAGTAATTGATTAAGGAATTTCTTTTTTATTTTCTTTAATGTAGTATCAGACTTGTTTCCCAGAGTTTCTAATTCCTTGCATCCTCTGCTGAAACTGTCTCCAAAATTTGTGGAAACAAATTTCAGGATGATGAAGGGTTCAGTGAGTTAGCAGCTCTCCATTCACTTCATTGATTGCCTTCTAATTTCTCACTGGGAGTTCAAAGTTTAGGATTTAGCCCTTCAAGTCTCTCATTTTAATACAATTACTTGACAACCTTAATCACTTCTCCTGCCTTTCTGTGCACCTTTTCTAACTTCGCTATTACTCCTTGTGATGTGAGGATCAAACTTCAGACGATGCCCGAGATGTGCGAGATTTTGTACTGCAGAGAAATTATGCTTTCTCTATGTCCTCAGTGCCCTTCCTGATGAAGTTTGACCTTTTTTTCTTCCTTTTAACTGCTACTGTATCTTAAATTAATGACTTCAGAGAGTCGCTGGTGATGATTGCTAGCTCTCTTCCCTGAGGTGTAACAGTCAGTTACAAGTTCAGAATCCCATAAGCACTGTTTAAACTATTTTTCCTCGAAATAAATTACTTCACAATTTTTTACACTGACAATAATTTGATAGTTTTTTGGTCCACTCACTCAGCTTTGTGAGGTCTTTCTGGAAAACAGACCTACCAAAAGGCACATCCCTCACTTGCAACTGCAACATGCAACTGCATGAGATCCTTCATGTGACTGGAGCACCTCCAGCACACAAAGCTCTTTGCAGATACCCTGCAAAAAGAGGTGACTCAGGATAAGGGAACATCTATTCTCCTACCTGAATAGGCTCTCAGGTGCTGGGAGAGCAGGAAGTTGAAGCACCTGCATGTTTAACAGGGATTGTATATTTGCATAACTGTAAAAGTGTTCTTCAGCCATTTCTGGAATGACTAAAAATATAAAATGCTTGAATTTGAGCAGTGATAATTTAATCTTTGGAATCAAAAAAAGGGAAAGAATTTCCTTGCCTGAACAGTTATGAGAATTTTGCAGTCCAGTGAAGAGTTCACGTACCTTCTCCTTCGCTGGCTTCTGTGTGCAGTGACAACTGGTCTATCAGCTCCTTTTTTGTTTTTTCGGTCCTTTGGGATCCATCTTTTATGTCAGGCTATTCTTATCTACAGGGACATCAGAAACACCAATTCCCCTGCTATGACCATTAGGAGTCAGAACACAGAAAGTTAAATGAAGCATACTTTTCATCCCATCATGGATTTAAATAACACTGTAGTGTCATATCAGGCAGGCAAATTAATTTCAACTATGACAAAACCAGATAACTGTTTTCAAAATTTCCCTAATATACAACAGATTTAGCAATGAAAAGTAGTAAATAAAGATTTGTAACTGGCCAGGGAAGACCTGGATAGGGACTGTCAGAGGCAGGAGACATATTAGAATCTGTAAGAATCATGCAAAGGGCTGTCAGATTCAGAGTGGAAAACGCCCTTTGGACTCTTTAACCCAGGAGCTAAAATAATAGAATATGGAGCCAGGCTTCTCAGTGGTGCCCAGTGAAAGGACAAGAGGACATGTATTGAAATACAGGAAATACCATTTAAATGTAAGAAAAATCTCTTTACACTGTAAGGCTGTTGTAACACTGGAAGAGGTTGCCAAGGAAGATTGTGAAGTCTGTATCCTTGGGGATAATTGAAAACCCAATGGGACTTGGCCCTGAGCAACCTGCTTTAGCTGACTCTGTTCTGAGCATGGGGGCTCGGACAAAACAACTGTTGAAGGCCCCTTCCAAACTTGACCCTTCTCTATGATTCTGTGTGAACATCCACAGGCTTGCAAACATTAAACTCATCGTTCTGCTTTCTTGCAGATTTGTCACAGGATATACAAGGGTTTGAACACAACTCTCGAACAAGTATGTTGGGGTAGGATGTATTTACAGAGAAAAGTCAGGAGAAGAAGAAAAATGAACCTGAAACACACAGGTATAATTTACGTTTGGACATTTGTCTCTGTCATGTGCTGTAAGGCTGGCTCTCCACCGGGAATTATAAGGCAAAATCCTCCAGAACCAGCATAATAACGGTTAAAGACCATGCCTCAGAAAGGAACTTGCACATATATTTGCCTACAAATTGTAGTGGAACTTGCTTAAGCACACTGCTGAATCAGGACTAAAATTCACCAACATTAACAGGCACTTCACCTCTACAGTAGGGTGACCTACTTAATTATACTAATACCTTTTAAGAGATTTATTTCTCTCCTGAGGTATGCATTTTCCCTGGTGTTTTAGGAAAGTCTATGACAGGCATTATGATGTGTTAAGTGACCTGCTAAAGATTCCAAATAGTCCCAGATAACAAAGAACAATTTTTCTTTAATGTGCTTTAGAGAAGTAAAGTAAATATATCTGGAAATTTAAGAGCATGAGTTGAAGTGTTTATGAAGGTGTACATGAGCTGTTTAGTTGTAACAATGCTTGACTATAATTTAGTGGTCTTATTTGCAAAAGTTTTTGTCTTGTTGTTTTTTTTTTTTTTTTTTTGGGACTAGGCAATTTACAGTGCTGTGCCAGTACTGTGGGTTAAAGCATAATGCTACAAAACTGATATCCACCTTTTGTTGTTCCATATGGCAGCCAGGCTTCTTAGGTAGTTCTAGGAATCATTTTCCACAAGTATGTGTACAGACACATATCAGCCTCATTCACCCATCTTGAAGTACCAGAAAGTGTTTAGACCAAAAGAAATCCCTTTGGAGAGACTTCAATAGCCTAAGCAAACCCATTAGCTATTCATTTCCATAAGAATGCAAAGATGTAAACAGAGTACAAATATTGCTAATAAATGTACCAGAGCTTGCTTCTCCACCAGATAATACTGAAAACAGTTGTCTTTCTAGCATGACCAAGGTTAGATGAGTTCAGCACCTGTTGTAGCAAAATGTCTTAACTCTTGAGTATGTTTTTCTACAGCAGGTGTTGAACTCCTTTGACCTTATTGGCATCAACCGGACAAATGGACAACTGTTTTTCCCCAACAAAGAGCGTGTGTGTGATCTTGACATACAGTAGTTTCTGTGATTTTGAGAAAGCCTAAGAGTAAACTCTGACGTTTGCAGCTTAATAATAATAATAATAATTCCACTTTCAATAAAGTGGAAATCAGTCCCTAACTAAATCTCTTCTCCAAGCTAAACTTGAACTTTGAGAGGCCTGTAATTGATTAGTTTATATGATGCCTCTTACAAGGACAGCAGTTCTTATTCTCTCTGCTTATCTTTTTTTTTCACAGCCATTCAGAAACCCGTATCTGACCTCTGCCTTAAACATCTCCAGATGCACTTGTTGGCCAACCTCAAGTACTTCTGAAATCCTTGTCACCCTAACTTCTGTAATACCATTCAGCACAGGGTTGTTGCTTTCTATAAGATGTGTTTCTTGGACATCTATATCAGATAGATTTTCCTTATTTCATACCAGTTCCTCCAGGAAGAGTAAGTGAATTTTCCCATTTTGTAATGCATTGTTGCTGTGCAAATTGCACGCTGAGTAAGAAGATTTATCTGTGTAGATGTTTTCCTTCTGCTTTAGGTTTTATTTCCTCCAAAATCATAATTGAGTTACCCTTTTCCAGAGGGAAAATATACCATTCTATATAATGGCTTTCAGTGGAAGTTAATAAGAGTGTGGTTCACAAGGCTTTACCCTTTTACATTTTTGTGATTTTGAGATGCTTGGCTCAAAGGACCAAACAGTTATGCCTCCCATTTAGAAAGCATCAAATTATACTGGAAAAAAAACGCATTTGAAAAGTCTATGGTTGAATGCAATCATGAAATAGGAATATTTTAACTTGTTTTCAAATCATTAAAATTCATTAGCATTTATATTTGAGTATGAGATTAGAAGGACAGAAAAATGTACAGCAGTGCATGATAATGTTCACATACAGACATAATAGAAAATATAACTAAACACAAGTGCTTGTAAGATATTACAATAATAGAAATTCTGTTCCCAAAAGCAAATAGGATACCACTTGATATACAGAAATAAAGCAATTTTAATTCTTGTATTTAATTTCATGAGTGCCCACTGTGAGCCATATCTAAAAATTGGTTCATTCAGAAAAGAGATTATCATGAGCAGATAATTACTTTCATATTTTTCAATTTAAAACAGGGGTATAAAGTCAGTTCAATGTATGGGTTGTGAGTTCCCAGGACTTTTCAAGATGTGCATCATGTGAAAAAATGAAATTATTTCCTACTTTGACTATGTTCAGAAACAAAGGGAAGAAAGCCTTATAGTTTGAATACTGAACAGGAATTTGGGACTCAATATAGCGTGCTTTTAGAGTTAGCACCTGTGGACTGGAAAAGGTTACTAAGCTTTCCTTAGAAGATATATATATATATATATATACAGATATAGATTTAGATATCTCCAACTTTTCCCCATCTTTTTACTTTCTGATATAAGAGCTAACTGTTTTGGAAGGGAGTTAATTTCTCCGTCATGATACAGAACTAATTGTTCTATAATTACTTTTAACTGTGAAAGTAATTACTTCTAAGTGCAAACATGCAAAAATATAAGTAGAGTACAAAAGAAAAGCAATGCATGTGTTAATATGGTGGACTCCAGCAATTTGTCATGCAAGTGAGATTGTTATTTTCCTCCTCTTTTTCAAGCAGCTTTCTGGTTTTACATAACCAGTGTAAGGCCCAAACACATGGTGGTATTTCTCTCTGCCACAGGAGCAGGGTTGCTGCACTGTTTCCAAAACTTGAAGTCAGAACACTCACATACTCCTTGTCCTCTCTTATTACATGTGTGGCTTATCCTGATCCTGTCCTTGCTACCAGACCTTCTCATTTCAGGTCCATCAGCTGCACTCCTGAACTTGATGGGACCCGAGTTAGCTAGTTCTGACGTGCAGAGCACATGAACACCTTGTATGGCAAATACTTTAGCTGGCAATAGTAGAAAGGATTATATTTATATGTTCCTACAAAGCCAACTTGATCTCATGGTCTGTTTGGTATGTTTTTGCAAGGAAATCACCCAACCTGTGTTTAAATGAGGTTGAACAGCAGAGCCATCAGCCCAGGCAAAGAGGAGTCAGTGGATCTTTTTCGTAAGAAAAGCAGTTCTTACAGTAAGATGCTGCTCTGACCTTTTTTGTTCCACTACAGTGGAATTCACTGATGTGTTAGTGAAGGAGTCTGCCAGATAGCAGTCCTAGTCTTGGAGAGCTGAATCTATCCCTGAGAGGTCAACATGGAGCTTGTTCCTTTATTTCAATGAAAATAGCCTTTTTTTTCCCTGAAAAAGTCATGCTCAGGACTGCTTCTGGGTGTCTTTCTGAGAGAAAGTCCAGTTTCCATCCCAGCTGAAAAATTAATCTATTATTTTTTTCTGCCAAAAATACTCTTGCACGTTCTGTATAATCCATATATTTCTTAAAATTACCCGGAAAGCATGAAAAACACACAGAATTTTCCCTGTCTTCTGAAACTTATGTTTCAAAGCTTGTAAAGGGTTAGTTATCTCTGCACAAAGACTGTTTTACTGGGTTACGGATGATGTTAAAATCTGTAAAACATCAGTAACACAGGGCAGCACAGTATGATCTGAACCTCCATTACAGCTCAGATGGTACTAGTGACCTCTCTGCAGGGTGTTTTCATCTCTGCAAATTGCAAAGCTGCCATCTGGACTCCATTCACCCTCTCATGACAAGACTGCTCTGTCATGTAAGAGTCCTTCTGTCTTGATTCATTTAAAGGACCTCAGGGCACTTCTCCAGCTACACAGCAATGTGCTGGACGTGCTGCCTGAAGTCACATACTGTGTGAATACATGTCTAAGCACTCAAAGAAAAAGAGATTTTACTGGTAAATGAGATTTTCTCGGTTTGTGTTGCCTGCCTATGGGCATACTTGCAGCTTTCTCCTCAGCCTCTCTCTTCTGAGTCCCTGAAAGTGTGCTGGATTTATGAAGCCCAGAGGAACAGCTCAGGGCCATAGCATCACTCACATGCACAGCCTGGCTTTCTCGAGAGGATAGCTGAGGGACTGCGGGTGCTGAGCACTGCTGCAGGTGCTGTCCAAGAAAAAAACCCTACTCTGCTGTGCCTATACCATGTATCCTGAAGTTCAGCTATTGGTGAGTGCCTTCTCTATTGCAGAAAAAGAGCTGATGTTGAAGACACCCCAACAGCAGTCCTTGGGGCATTGCACTGCTGTCAGAAATGCAACATTTGTTCCGTTACAATATTATTAGCCAGCCACAGGTTTTGTTTCAGGTTTTCATTAAATATGTCATTCATTTAATGAATATCAGATACCTTTGAACTAAAGAGTTATTTAAACAGCAGATACAAGAATACTTTCAAAAATACAAGGGTACAACGCTTACAGGGTGACAGGTAGAATTCTGTCCCAAACCAAAATAAGTGAGAAATTAAACAGTTGAAACTGAGTTCTCCTGCAAATATACACTAAATATTTGCTTTATTATACTACTACAGAGAAGGCTTCTAACTCAGTCAAAAGCTCAGCCATTACAAATGCTGGGCTGCAGCAACTGAATTTCTGGACCTGGAGTACACATTCAGGGGAGGCAGGAAACATTTTCCATCTACTACCCTTCTACACAACTCCTGCTACTCTAACAATTTAAACTAATAGAGCACCTGGCCCCTACTGAGTCTCCATCTTATTAGAAACACATTGATGGCTGCTTGGGAAGCCAAGAACCACATTTGTCACTGGGGTATCTCATCTGACATCAGTGAGATCAGAATTTGGCTTTAATCCTCCAAAACGCACACCATTTTTACACGAGGACTATGTAAGAATTAACTTTGACTGCTAGACTAATTCTACTGTATTTGGAGAAGGACACTGAATGTCTCTCTTTGTTCAAAACTTCTCTTAATAGCATTTTGCTTTGCAACAGCAGATAGGGCTGGGCCTTCACACCACATGCTGTCAGGAATATTGTAGACTGGAGAACAGCTTGGTTTCTTCTCACTGAAGAATGGAAACTTGCAGTATATTATTTGATTTGTATCTTCTGATTTTGTTATGATTTTGACTGCTGAATAGAAACAGGAAAACAGAATGAATTTAGTTTAATAGAAAGAAAGTCTATGAAACAAGATATAATGGAAAAGATAATTGTGTATGTACTGATTGGCTAAAACTACTTTTTTTTTTTTCCCGAGTCTAGAGATCTTTCAGAGAATCTTTATTATTTTTAAGGAAAGCTTTAAATGAAGCAAGGACTTCTGGTAGAAACACCAGAACTTTCAGTCACAGACCTCATTTTGAATACTTGACTGAGATGTAGTTTAGATGTTTGCACTTTGGAGAGATGGCTCTGATAAAAAGTGGTCAGAGCTTAATTTTCAAACTGAATTTCCATCTGAAAATCGAAATCTTCTCAGTGCCTTGAATTCAATTACTTTGTCACTTTCAAAATTTAGACTGGTTCTCACAATAAATTAAGTAGGAGATATCTGTCTCCAACACAGGGTAAAACCACATATGCTGGACATCCCTCTCATTTGCCTGTGTTTGTGCATGTGTATGCATGCATATATGTATCTCACTCATGCAAAAGTTACTAAGTTGTTTATAACAAAGCTTCTCTAGCTCTTTAATTTTTGTTGTTCCACAGACTGGGAGCAATAATTGCTGGGAGCTCTGAACAAGTTAACTTTTACATAATTATCATAAAATCATCTTTATGGAATATTTCTTATGGAATAAGCATTGTTTGGAAAGTAGTTCTATGTCTTAAAAATTATAGACTTTTAATTAACCTTTCGACTAGCCTTCTTTACGAGATAAAAATAAGGAAAACCAGGACACGCTGTTAGAATTGATTACGCTATTTATTACAGAGCTTTAAAAAACATTTTCATAAATGGCTGACTAATGACACAAAGATTTACATCCAGCACTCTGACTTCTGCTTGCTCTAATGATGCTATCTATAAATGACTGGCAGGTTTATGGCATAGGAAAAACTGGAATTTTCTCTGGTTTTCATCACAAATCATGCCCAGAACATGTTACTTGGCATCCTGAAAACCAAAATAGAACAATAATGTGTTTCTTAGTATGAAATATTAATCTAAATTGAAGTATGTTCACCCTCTGGGGATTCTATTCTGATTTTCAGTGATTGTCAAGTATCTTTATAGATGGCTGATTTGGTGAGTACTCTACCCAGCATTCAGCAGTACAAGCACTAGAAATATGTCACTGCATAATATTACAGTGATGTGATCTTGCCAATGAGAGACAAACATATATTGCAACTAAGAAATAAGAAGTTTTTGCCTTGTCCTGTGACGAGTGCAATTTCTTAGGAGTTTCCACCTCCCCTCCCCACCACCTGTTGTCCTACATATGATGAAAATTCATCTAGAATAAAGCCAGAAGCAGTCTTATCTTGTCTAAATGATGTAAACCTCCCATGCTGTAGCAACTCCCTAATGCTACAGCTAAATGCTGTAGCAACTCCCATTGCTGCCTTCTCCAGGTATCTCTTTATGATTTTGGAAATGAAAACTGAAGACCCAGTAAGTATTAAGCTTTATAGACTTAAAAATCTTGTAAAGTCAGTAAAATTATGAGATATATGAATGTTAAGGGGCTACCTAAAGTATATTACAATTTTAGCATTTTGTTATGGTTTAATTTGAAAAGAACACTGCACATTAGTGTCAGTCAGTTTATATCTACAGTTGTAGTTGCCCTAAGGTCTGATAGAAGGTAGTCCAAAAAATATTCTTTATGGCTAGAAACAATGAAAACAAGCCAGTGTGCATGTATGTAGATGAGAATGCAGACACTTTTATCTTTCCTAAATTGAGCGGGAAAAGGCTGAAATGACGAGTGAAGTAATTTTGGCAATTTGATGAAAGCTTGCAGTACAGAGGCAGATCTGTCAGAGGCAATGCCCTCATCAGAAGTAACATTGGAGGGATAACTGATTAGAAATGGATACCCACAAGATGCTGGAAAAGACCAGCAAAACAACAAAGAATTGAAATCCTGCCATCTCTGTATCATTTGTTTATATATGGATTGAATCTATTCAATGACAAAGTTAGGTCTACATGTTGCAGAGGAGCAGAGGCTGCTTTATTTCCATGTTATAATTATTATCCCACTTCAACTTGCTAAGAAAGCCCACCAGGATGCTACTTCAAGGTGTAAAACACAGTACTAACAGCAAGACTTCATGGGTTGGAGTTTCCAGACTCCATTAATTTCTTTGTGGGTTGACAAATGAGATGGTGTGCAGAAACTTGTAAAAACAAGCAGTCTCTTCAGACTCCATTCTGTCACTCTGCCTAACAGCTGTTCAGTGCCTTTCATTCATGTCACCTCTTTGTTCAGAGCCAATGGTGATTTCAATGTTAAACAAAACACAAATTAATTTAGGGGGTAGTTGTTGAATCAGAATGCTAAAATTCTGCTGGCAAGATCTGCAACAGCATTTCATGATTGCAGTGTATTTCTCATTGCTAAAAAAAGCCCTGCCTAGTTTTGAAGCCATAGGTAGTACTGGTGCTACACAATGGCACTTATTTGTAAATGGCCATCAGAAAAGAAGACAAAAATTAACCTGTACAAACAGCTGTCAAAATTCACCTTCTGCCTTCAGGAGGTGATTATTTTCAGTTCCTCAGGGAAAAAACCTCTTGTTCTTAGGCCTTTTCATAACTCTCATCCACCATCCCTAAACGGTACCACTTGCATGGGGTATATACCAAGCTTGCTGGAGTGATGCAGTCTGACATCTCCTCAAGAGAGTGCAGCCCTGCTCATCAGGCACTGGCTGCCACTATGGAAAATTTTTGCTACACGTGATCAGGCTTTCACTGCACACGTCTTTGTGACTAATGGTTCTATTCATTGTGAACTACATTTTCTCAACTTACTTTCTTGCAACTACTTCATATAAAATGCTGGGAATAGAATTTTTTTACCAGGGGAAAAAAACCCCAAAAATGTCTGAACTGAAAAAATGCTGGAAAGGAATTTGCTCCATCTTTCTTCCTTCACAGTATATATACACAGTATTAATCTTCAGACAGGCAAAGGATGATAACTGGTGTGAGCAGGCATGCACTACAATCAACAATGATTTAATTCCATGCTAGTTCTAACATTTAAAAACATGATCCCTTCCAAGTATCATAAATCACATCCTTGTTTAGGAAATACCAAGTTAGTCAGTGCTGCTAAAAAGCCATTGATTTTTATATTTGGGAGAATATTCAACTGCTCTTTTTTGTTCAGATTTGGTTGTTGGCTGTTAACTTTTCAGTAGGAATGTTACAAAAGGCTTGTTCAGCACATCTCTATCTTCAAACTTGAGATGGAATAGAACCATCTGCAGAGCATAAAGTATCCTTGGCATGACCATCATTTTGCAGGCAGCTGCTCTCCCATCATCAGAGAGGGAGTTGGTTTCAGTGTCTGTGATTTCCTTCTAAATTATTAGAAGTTAATGGGGTTCACACAAGTGACTGCGGTTATTTTGGCATGTAAGTAATCTAATTAAGGTTTGATCATTAATTGAATAACTGTGGTTTACTAAACAGTCTCGTGGGAAAAAATAAATATGTTCCATCCCGAGAAAGAAAGAATAACAATAAGATGTGATTCCTCAGTTATGAACTCTACCTTGAGTTACCCCACTGAGTTCAGTGTAGCTTGGTAAGGGGAGGAAGGGAAAATTTGAGCCTGTTTTCCCTCTAATCCAATTTGTAGTTTGAATACTTACACTCAGTTTACAATAATTTTCTTCTATTTCTCATTTTACATCTTACTTTTAGTAGGTAATATGTCTATATTTGGACAGATTAGGTTCCAGGCAACTTTGCTGCACATTTTGTGGGCTCCTACATAGTAAGTATCCTGCAGCATCATGTGTTTGCACTGTTGAAGGGGGAATGGATTGCATACAAAGCACGACCATCTGAAAGTGTAGTTCTATGTATGATTAGTAGAAAACTCTATGAAGATTTGAACAACTTTATTAAGATGAGTGAAATAGGAACGTGAGCAGCTGGTTAGCTGCTTCATGAAATGGCTGCTCCATTAAACTGATCTGAAATTGCACCAATTTTCTACAAAAATGTCTGGCACCTCTTTCAAGCTACATTTTTTGTGGCCGGATCACAATGTTCAGAATGCAGTGGTTCACAGATAACATCATATTTTTCTAACTGAATGCTTCAGTCAGGCTTTAACTTTTAGTTTAATTCAATGTCTGTTAGAATCACCAGAGAGAGCTTGAAAGATTTTAATAAGCAGTGAATGTACAGAAACGTTAAAGTTCTTTGTTAGAAACACTCCCTTTAACATTATTCTTACTTAACACAGAAATTTCATTTTTTTAATCTTCTTCCTGGATAAATTTAGAAAAGATTTGCAGCATCCTATAAAACATGTAGAAATCAAAATATCCTCACTAACCTGAAATGCAAAGTAACTTTCCTGGGACAATGAATCCAATGGATGGTAAAATCATAATCAAAAGCAATACAGACATCTGCCTAAATCTTTAGGCTACAATAAATTTGTTCCCAAATGCCTTTCTAAATCATCCTCTTCATCTATAACACTGAGGACTACTTTATATAGCAAGGATTATATTGTGCTTATGTCTCTGTTACTTCATATGAATATATCAATTAACCCAGGTGTGCGTTCACGCAAGTTTGGGGACTGGTTTCCTAGAGGAGTAGTTTATTGTGGAAAGGTTCAGACAAAGCAAGTGTCAGTCACTATAACTACAGTACTAAGGTAAAGCTGACTAAGAGGACAAATGAAAATTTTCTAATTCATTTGGATGCATGTATCTTGATCTCTCAATGTAATTGTGCATCACAAGGTCATCTCTGCAGGAATTAACGTGGGCATGCAGAAAATTGGTTTTGCAGCAGCATGCATTGTGGTAGCTATAGTTACTCTGCTGTTTCTGTAATTTGCAAACTGTGTACATTCTTTTGCAAAGAAAAGAATGCGTGAACAATGGATAATCTCTTTTTCCTACCTTGATGGCTTAAGATGAGAAAGTCATTTGGGGTTTTTTCCTTGGTTTATTTTGGGTTTGGATTTTTTTTTTATTTTATTTTTGGTTATGCTCCTTATCTGCTTTAGGGTATCCTTTCTTGTCAGCTTTTCTTCCCTATGTCCCAGTGTTTCCACATTCCTTTTTTCTTTATCATTCCCGGAACACTTTCCTTATTCTCTGTTTCTATTTATTTTTTGTGCTCATCAACAGTTAATTCAAGTCTCAAAAAAAGTCCCCCTTCCTTACCCATTCCCCATATTTAGTGATGTTTGCCTTAGCCTCTATTCTCCTCTAGCTGTTTCTACTTCCTCTGTAGGGTTTTCTATACCACTTTTAACCTCACTTTCAAAACACTCTCACTCTCCTATGATTTTTTTTTTTCCAAGTTCTTCCTTTTGTCCCAGGTATTTGAATCCCTCCTTCCAAACCTAAATAGAATGAATAGTTTCTATTCCCTGTTTTTAGCTTCATACTCCTTGTCTAACATCATTCTTTCCATGGCTTTCCTCTCTTATTTCAAATTGTCTTCTCTCCTCTTCCTTCTTGTTGCTTCTGGTCCTCCATTCCTCTTTCAAAACACTGTGTATGTCACTCTTTTCCCTGCGTAGCTGTCATCTCCTGTCAGTTCTGGTTATGTATGGTGGGCTTTCACAGTCAGCACAAGTGGGAAATGAGATATTTCGAAGAAATTACTGCAATTCAATTCTGAGAGCAGGCACTGGAAAGACAGCACAGCTCCTTCAGTAGATAAGAGGCTGGTGCTAGATGTGACAGTTTGATATAATGAGATGAACATGAACACATCCCTGTATTAGAGGTGGATTTCCCTGTCCTGAACAGTTTCGTTCATGTGTCAGTATTAAAGAATTTTCTAGGCCACAACCTCACTCACATCCTGCAAAACTTCCAACACACTCAAGTCTTGCACAAGCTCTTGCACTTCTCATCCAGGATTTGTGCTTCCAAGTGACTGCTTTTTCTTTAATGTGATACACTTTTAAACCTGAAGTTGACAGATTTCTAGAACGAGACTCTTAATTCTGACAACCAATTTTTTTCCTTGCAGTCACCAACTAAAGAAATTCAAGGCATGTTGAACTCTTGGTGAAGCATCAAAGTCCAATTTTAAAAGCAATGACAACCTGGTGGCAGAATATCCTTGCATTTTTTATTAAAGACTACAATGCACCAACAAGAACATAAAATTGTGCACACTGATCAGCCAGCCTGTGCAGTTTCCTTCCTTATGGCAGTAGTCTTTGCCTGCAGAAGACAGACTTAAATTCAATATACTTAATTTTGAATAACTGTACTGAAATAATAATTCTGTTGCTCTCCTCTGAAGAAGGTATTTCCCAAGTGACAGATCAGTGGAAATGCAAAAAAATGACAGAGAGATGCAAAAGTGCATGCATGTGGGCTAAGTTAAGGATTTGCTTTTATCAGTTCATAAGGACAGCACATTCTGACACATCTATCAAAAATCTGGAATCTTCACACAAAGGCTTGGAAATGCTGTCAGCGCTGGGTGAAATTAGCCACATTCTGCAGTTGGCAAAACAGTTGCTTGGTTTTTATGTCCTTGAAATATATTTAACACAACCTGCCACCAACAAAATTGAATTTCTGTTATCCTAACAAGAGAGTTTTCTCAGCTGAAGGAAGCTTGAAAAGGTGAAGCATTTCCCTGCTGTTCATGATGGCCAGAACTGTTCTTCCCTGAAGCTGCTGCCAGCTGAAGTTCCTGTTACTACAGATCTGTGAACCATGTTATGAGAAGAAAGGTCAGATAAGCACTGATACATTTTTCTAGTGTGCTTGAATATATCAGTAATAACTATGAGATTGTAACCTGGTGAGCTAGAATTTGAGCAGCTGCCAGATACAGGAAAGTTTCTTACGCTCAACTTGTTTTTCATTTAATTGTTCTCTATAGGTTCTAATATAATCAGCACTGCTTTCCTTAAGGCAATCTTGTTTCACCAATTGTTACTGAAGCAGGCTGCTCCAAAGCTATGCAAATGAACTTCTGACCTCTAGGGCTGATAGAAGGGAGGTAAAAGATATTTGACCTGTAGCCCTTTGCAGCAGACACAAAGCCAGAATGCTTCCAAGATGGTGGCAAAAGTTACCTAGTACACAAGGCAAGTCAAAAAACGGGGGATATGGTAGTCACAGGACCAAATACTGACAGGTGTCGAGAAAAACCCTCTTTTACAGTGTCAATATTTTTACTTTATTTTGTAAAAGTATTTGCCCTCGGCTGTCCTACAAACAACAATATAAGAAACACATTTTCAAAGTATATAAACAATCATAGTTGAGGTGATTATTTCAATAAAATGTGTTCCATTTAATCTGGACACATGCAATTGTAAGAGATGCTTTCTTGAAAAAGCTTCTAGAGAATCAGTTCATTACAGTACCCAGAAAAATCTGGGGCTTCGTTAGGACAGTAGTCACAAGTTTTCCTTAATGAGGTTTGTTTGGCCACTGCCATGGGTTTACATGGTGTTTAACCAGGTGTTAGACATGTGAAAAATTAAACTTCAATCTTTCCACAGAAACATTGCCAAACAAAGACTTAAAGAAGTACAATAAATGAAATCCAAGATTATTATTCTTGTTTCCTTCAGCACTTTATATCATTCTGAGCCTTTTGTGTGAATTTCAGTGGCAGGTCAGGGAAGCACTATGGATTTTCATTTGTATATGTGAATGTCAACATTATAAAAAAGATAATTTCCTGAATGAGCTAGAGACCAGGAGGGCAGCAGGCCTCCAGATCTTGGAAGGCACACGTGTCATTCCATTTATATCACTTTACCTCAAATGTCACAGTTTCAAACCTCAAATTGGTCTGGAGTCCTGAATGTAGAGACAATGAACTATTCAAAATTACTGAAACACCATTCAAACAGCTTTTTTCTAGCAATAGATGTTTTGGCGTGGGGAATGGGAACACAGCTTTATGTGAAGGAAATTCAACCTACGAATTCCTCCCCTGATAACCAAGTACAGGGAAACATTTATTTACTTCCATGGGAATTCCACCAGAAACTGCAAAGAGTGCTAATCAATGAAGTTCAAGGCCTTTCAAAATTTTAAGTGAGGTTATCCCAAACTCCGAGGTTTTAAAAGCAAAATACACTCTTCATCACTGCTTGATGTTTACATTCAGAGATCCTATCTACACAAGGAAAGTATTTTTGTCTGTACAGCTTGAAATGTGAGTTTAACCTGATGCAAAAAAAATCCTTTCCAAACAAGTAATTTGTTCAACTTTTTATTACAGTATCCAATTTAGTTCATTCATTTTGAGAACAGTTAACTGAAATGTTGTTCTAAAATTTATTATCTGTAAGGAAAACTAGGGACAAATATCCTCTGTTTTCAGTCTTACAAAGGATAGCATGGCAAGTTAAAACTGGAGTTTGTCCTGTGGCAAAGGGGGTCAAGGACACTAATAAATATGATTTGCAAAAAATAAAGGATTTTTAGACGGGAGATTTTTTTTTCAGTTTTCTCCTAAAGTGCATTAAGTTAAATCTTTTGCTCTCTCTGTTCAGGACCTAATAGAGACATTCTTAAGAGAACCCTGGTGCTGTGTGCTCACTCACAGTGAAATCAGCCCTTGGAAACGGTAAGAGAGAGCTAGAAATAATATTTTAAAATATAATACAGTACTGAAGAATGGGATCACATTTACTCATGAAAAACTGGGCTTTTCCCAGGTATAAGCCTTGCTCAAGACATCAACAGAGATCCAGTCTCTGCTCCTGCTCCACATAAAGCCAGCTCTGTCCCTATAGCCATTGTGGTATACCCATAGAAGAGCTTTCCATGCCCTTGATTAGAAAGCATATGCTTGAGGCCTTCCACCCTTTTTATTTTTACAAGTTAGATCTGCAGCCCTTATCTCAGTTGATGCATAGAAAATGTGCTCCTTAATACCTTCAAACTAATACAGAAAGCGGTTACAGTTGGACTGCACATAACTAGAGAAGTGTCCAACAAAGCATGCCAGTAGAAATCCAGCATATTTCCTTTTTTTAACAGTCTGTAATTTGAGTGTTTGTTCTCTCGAGTGCCTTCAAATTATGCCAATTTCTAGAGATTAGAGTCTAGGCTAAGTACTCTCCATGAACAGATAGACACTGTATCTCTGTTTTAGTTGGAATAAAGTATATATTTGAATGGATTGCTCACTGCCTGAAAGAGCTATTCAACTGGCTATAAAAATTGTGGTTTTGACATGGGAATGTTCCTGTGGCATTGTTTTACATAACAGTGGTTGAATCTGAAACTTTAGATTCTCTTTGGACAATTCAGCTGTGATGTGGTTTGAACTGGAGTACCCAAGGCTCTCTTTGATTCCCTACCAGGGGAGAAGTAAAATATTATTGCATGGTTTTGATGTCCAGAGAAGTCTACGTTACTTTCTTTGCAGGATCATCTTGCTATGTTGCAGGTACACTTCCTTCCTGGTAAGTAATGATGCTTAATTTCTTTTTCTGGTGCAGGAAAAAAATCCAAGGATTCAAGCCTAGAAACTTGAACTTAGTTTAAATGACTCATTGGAAAATGTTTCTGTTTACATACAGAGTAGTGACTAAAGGTTGGTAAAAGTCTCATTAATCCAGTGTTTCCTGTACTGACTCAAAGCAGAATCATGGGTATATGCCAAGACCTTGTCAGCTTCAGGCAGCTCAAATTAGGTCAATAAATAAGCATTGTGGATACTGAGTCCCATATACCACCTGAACGTGCTTTGAATAAGTTAAAATTCTTGAAAAATTCAGGTGAAATGGGGATGTATTACAAAAAAAGTTTATGTACAGGAGTGGATTACTGCACTCCTTACAAAATAATACTACATCCTGATAGAAGAAAGAAATCAGTAAAGTCAGCTACTCATTTTTATGACCAGTTAGAACTAGAAAAAGACTAAAAAAAATGAAGGCTTTAGATTTTATTATTTAATTCTTTGGATAAATAGGTATGTTGCTGATTTGGGGAGACTGATGTGGTTCAATTGCTGCTGCAGATAAGTTCATAAGGCAGTAAGCACTTTTCAGACTATCTTGCTTACTATTAATTGTTAAGAAAAAATAGTTTAATTTCATCTAGTGGGAAATTTTCTATTTACTAGGTTTCATCTCACATATAGTTGTAATTTTATAATGAAGGAATTTCTGGTGAATATTTTTGTAAGTTTTTACACTTGTGTTATATTTGAATTAGACATTTTTGAATCATGCATAAGCAGTAGTTGCAAAAAGGATGATCTAAGATTTTTAGAGTACACTGTGAAAAATATGGAACAGCTAAATTCCATTTCTGAATGTTTTTAGATTAATTGAGGCAAAGTTTCTCTTGGAATTTTGCTTGAATGAGTCCTATAGGATTTGTCCTAGTTTTGCCTGTCTTCAGTAAAAACAACAGTGCAACTGGTCTGTTCTTTGCCTGTCACAACACAAACGGTTCCTTGAAACAAAGACTTACAATGTCAACTTTAGTACATTGTATGAATATTGACTGTAACTCTGCTTAGTCAGAACATTATAAAAAGAAAACTTCAGGTGGATGGAAAAAAAGCATAGACTTTGGAATGAAAAGATTCAGTTGTTCAAAAATAGATTGAGTCCTTTGTGACTATTTAAAAAAAAGGTACAGCAGTCATATTTTTAAAAATAAAATAGCTCTACTGTGCAACTTTTGCTTTATTCCAACAGAATGGTGTTGTGTTGAATTTCAAGGCTGACCCTGGAAAGCATTCTAGGTGACAAAGCAAAGATCAAGGCTGATGTTAAATTTTTCTAATTTATATCTCCCCTATGCTTTCAGAGTCTGGAGGAATGACAAAGTCTGACTGGATTGAAGGTATTATATTCCCACATATGTCTCATGAAGAGATTTCTTGGAACTAAGAAAATCACAGAAGAAAAATCCCTTATTCTTTTTGGCTTAGTATAAGATGTGTGTATGTGAAGGGTAACATGCAGGCAAGGCTTTTCAAAATCTCTTGTTTCAGACTGATAGTCATTACTGTGGCAGGTATCCTCAAATACTGAAATCACTATCAGCAAATTACCCTTCTCCAAGATCACATGAATGCCACTGTGCTGTGGAAGAATATGAGGTCGTATTTTGTTTAAGGACAGAATTAAAGCTGGAACTGGTTTCATTTCCCCCCATGATTCCTTTTCCAGTCTTAGTCATATCTGTATGGCTGATGGTTAGCAGAGTGCTTTGCTTCCATGTGAGGAAGCATTTGTTATTGCTTGCTCGCTATTTTCCATAGCAACACAATGTCTCTGTTTAAGATCCAGTGGAGATGAGCAAACAGAAAAGCCTTTAAGAAGCATTTTGTAAAAGAAGCTAAATTAAACTTAACTCCTTCAGGTTAACTGTGCAGTCAGCATTTATTCTGGTATTTAAAAGGTCTCATCAAGGGCCAGAATGCCCTCAATCTTTAAGTAAAAGAATGGACATGCTGGGTCATATCCACTGTCTCCTTAGCACAGAAAGCCATCTCTACCAGCACGGGATAGTGGATTACTATGGAAGATCAGGGCAGGCATGACATGATAAATGCCCTGCTGTATCCTTTTCCTCCTTTCCTACCCAAGTCTCTACAAGCTGCAGCTGAGGAACCTTTGTGACTAGAAGAGGTGTCTGTGTTTTTAAATGCAGGTGTGTACAAAGTAGTTAGATTTGAGATAATTTTATCCTTTATTTACTCCACTAATGGCAAGAGACAAATCACAGTTTCTGTATATGGTTACACACTGCACTCATTGGAACATGTAAGAAAGAAATAGACACAAATCAGAGATAGGAATCAGAGACTACTTGAGAGGTCCAAATCATTTACTGAGCATTTTAAAACTGTGGAATGAATATAAAAGGGTATAGCTTTAAAATATCTATGCTGATGACCATATTTTGTTTCCAAAGAATTAGAAGAACACGCAAATCATAAATTAAGACTCATGTCACGCTGTGAACAAGGAATTGTCCTAGAGACATACTCAACACATGGAAAAGGCTACAAAAACACTGGTAAGGATATACACAGCAAATGGTTTGTGGCCCAGCCTGAAAACTGAAGTATGTGCAGGACTTTGTGCACAAGTGCTGCCCATGTAGTGTAGAAGCAGTAGCCATTTACAACATGCATTTCTTTAGAATCCTTTTCCCTGCTATATATATTACTGACTTGGTAATAGCAATAGTAGCTAAGAACAACAGAGGTAGGTAAAGAGCACTGTTTGCACAGTATTTCCTGCAAAAGGTTTTGAATTGAACAAACCATTTACCAGCACTGCCAACTCTCATAACTTTTGTCAAAAGTCCTTCCATATACGAAGGTTGCTTCAAGCCCCAAATCCTGCAGTAATTTCCTATATCACATTAGTTGCACTTGTCCCTTCCTTGCCCTTATGTTTATGTCCTCCATGACTGTGGATAAAACCTTGAAATACATAATGCTAAAGCCTGAGAATGTAACAAATGAAAAGAATTATAAAATTTTAGCTCCTGTGATTACGAAACCAAACCCAGTTCACACGAGCCTTGTTCAGGCAGGCCTGCCAAAACCTCACAGAGTTGTTTGACTTGCTACAACAGCCCTGATTCTTCATCAGCACGGTCTTTTCATTTAATGTCTGTCCAGTCAGAGGTGTTCTCATTACTTTGACATGACATCCTAAAGAAGTCGTGTACTTACTCTTCAATTTAGAAAAATAAAAAATTGTCGCAGCTTTGAAAATAATATTTAAAATAAATGTTACCTAATCTCTGATCACTCACAAGCAGCTCTTGGGTTTATAATGTTCCTTTTCCTTTTAATAGAGATAAATTTAGATTTCAAGTATAATAGTCTGATATATCTACTTTTAAAAATCATTACAAAGCATATGGAGGTGATTTGCAAATGCTAGAAAAATGTGCACTGTGAGGGCAGCAGTGCTCCGATGAAAAGGGCACTGAGTACATCAGGGCAAAAGGAAGGGTAAAGACTAAGGTCTGTAAGCAAAATCCTATCTTATTGTCATCTAAACTGGCATAAGGACACTATTCTCTCTCATTTATGGTTTTCTTCAACTGCTGATGGTTTATTGCATCACCAGGCCCACAGAGCTGAAGAGCAGCAATTTTACAAGTGACTTAGATCTACTATACTGTAACAAAATATTTCTGTAGGATATTGTAATTAGGACCTTTCCTCTGCTACAACAACATTGTGGCTATAGACACTTCTAAATATGCCCAAAGATTTATGAAAATATCAAGTGGCAGTGAATGATAATATAGATTTTTACCTCAAAAACATGGAAACAACAGACTGACACAAAATAAAAAGCAGCACAAAAGAGAGTAGGGAGAAAATGAAAAATGCTCGGAAGTGTAGGTCTTCAATTTAAGCATGCAATTGCAACAGACCAAGAGCAAGAAGACACACAGAAAAGCACACCGCACTTTATGTAGATGATTTCTCTTTTCACGATCCAATCTGACAGTCTTTTGCAAAAGCTACATGTATAGCATGGGATATTTTTGGAGTAATTTACGTTACACAACTACGTGTTTCTTGTTTCTTGTAGTAACTCAACCCATTGGTTAACTTCTTTGACCAACGTGTCTATGTCATAAACATAAGACCAAAATTACTTAAAGTCTGAATCCATTTTTAAAGTTTATGTACATGTGGCTGGAATCTACCACTAAAATCCAGACATGCTGACAAAGTACCTCAGAGACCCTGTGTGATGTTAGAGCTGTCAGCTTACAACCCATAAGGTCTCTCGCATGTCCATTGGCAGATCTGATTGTGCATGTGCACAGGAATTTTGGCTTTTTGCTGTGTGGTAAAAAGCAGCTCACCTTGCTGGCACACAGGGCTGTGCTGGGACCACCTGAGCCTGCCGGGGCACCTGTGCCAGCACCTTCACCACCGTGAGCTGTGCAGCAGCTGAGTGTCAGGAGCAGTGCAGTCCCCTTACTGTCCACAGCTGTGGGTAAACATCCACAGCATTCAGAAACAAATGAAGGAAAGGAGCAATGTGACTTCAAAGGATTTAAAAAACAAAATAAATGTCAAGTTAAAATATTCTTACTGCTGCACATGGGGCTGTTCTGGAGCTGTCTCTGCTTCACCTCAGGAAGGGGTGACAGGTCTCTCACAGAAAAGCAGGAGTCATGAGGGAAAACCATGACTCTCCCTGTCTCCTTGCTTCTCAAAGGCCCAGCTTCTCCAGGCTCCCACCATTCTGCTGGATTCTGGATCCATGAGAGGCCTCTTCATTTCAAGGTATTGTATGTATTTATTACATTCTGATTAAGGCTGAAGAGTATGGTTTCAAAAGGCACAGCAGGCTGATGAAAAGCTTGCTGCTACCAAAGGGAGAGTGTGCGCTCACCTGCCTCCTTTCCCCTTCTCACTGACAGGCTGGCACTAGCACTTGCCAGAGGCCTTCTTATGTGCCAATTCCATTAGCTAAAATGGCAAAAAAAACCCACCCAAAAACACACAATGAAAAATGGAATAATTCTCTGGCATTCTAGTGAATTAAATTAGAACACAGCAGGGCCCAGAGTGTGCCAGAGCAGGTGTAAGAAAGGAGATGCACAGCCAGCAACAGGAGGAGCGGGAAGAGGAGCCTGAAGAGATTAAGTCTCCTCTTAACCCTGTTTGCTCAGCTTATTGAATTGCAGTCCCTGGTCTGTCAGCCTGGCATTGTGAGGCCTTTCCCTTCCGTCACTGATATGTGCCAGTGGAGTGTTGCCACCATTTTGGGACTTGGATAAAGCATCCATCGCCTCACCTCTCACTGCTCACAAGGGCTACCAACAATGAGCTTTCTCCTTTGTAAGACAAAAAAAAAGTTCCTAGGACGGGAATTACTTTTATAATATTTAGGAACTGATTTTACCATTATGCTACAATGGCCGAAATGCAGCCTGAGCCCCATTCATAAATGAAAGCTAGAACCTACCACAGTGCCTAGATGTGCACATCCCCAAGGTTTTGTTCTAAGAAACAGCCTTTTGGAGAGTAATGTTAGCTTCCCCTCTGCAAGGCAATGGACTGATATAAATGCCTGTAGCTTTTCTGAAGTGGGATGTAAATATTTTTCTTAAAAATCACTCAATAAAACCATGAAGAAAATGCTGTGCAGGCGAAAGCATTATAACCTGCATATGGATTAATCTAATAAAGTGTTCATATTGGCATAATATCAGAAAGCTCTCTTGGGGGTGATAAAATTTAGCAACTAATGCAGCATGTATTTTTATGCCTTTCCTGGAAAACTGGAGAGAGCAAATGTGTTGCCTTTTAGCTTTGCTCATATCCTTTGTCCCTCCCCACAGACAGAATGTTTTTTATGAGTACTAAGGGCAAATTAAAGAGTGTCTAGTATAAAGGCATAGGGATAGCAAAATGCAGCGGTTGAAGATTAAATCAGCAAATTTACAACAGGAAATAAAATATATTTTTAACACTGAGGTATGTAACTACTGGAGCAGTTTACCACAGGCATGGAAAATTCAGCACGTTTTGCACTCCTTAAATTTGAATTTGTTGTCTTTATAAAAACATATTTTCTACTAAACCTTTTGGTGTAGCCAGGGAAATTGCCAGACAGGACAGTCAGGAGGTCAGGTCAGGCCAGACCATTATAGCTTTTTACTACAAACTATGATTATAATTTTCTGTACCTAAAAAGCCATAGGCTGATGGCCTTTCAGTATGTTTTCTAACAAAATTGACTGAAAGCTGAAGCTGGAGTGTGCATTCCCTGATTCCACTGAAGAACAGATGTCCTGAGTGACCTGCAGAGAACTGTGAATTTGGAAGAAACTCTACAGTTAGGGCCAAATACAGTGAATTCACCTTACATGACTACGGATTTTAGAGAAAGTAATCAGCCCAGAGTAATGCAAGTGCTATACAGTCGTATATCTCTTGCTTTCCAGTTTAATATAGTATTGGCCACCTCCAAAAGAGTGTTTGGAAAATCTTTGTTTTCCAAAAGTGGCAATTTCCCCAAAGAGCAAAGATAGAGATGTCATTGATTTTAGTTTCACTAAGTGTATTCATTGTACTTCTCCACTACCGGAGTCCACGTTATCCAACAAAGCGAATTGAAACCTAATTTCAAAAAAACCTGACAAGTGTCAAGTCCTATTACCTGTTGACTTGAATAACTGCACTTGATATGGGATATTTTTTTTTCTAACTTCCATTTAGAACCAAATGTTCAAACGGAAAATTTTATAGGAAAAAAAAATAAGCTGTAAACATCAATACATAATATAAAACTATGGAAGATTACTTAGCAAAAGTAATGCAATTAAATCAATATTCTGGTATCAATGCTATGTATTTCAGGACTATGAGTTTTGGTATTTTCCAGACTCTCTCACCTTATAGCTGCCCATTAATTACCTTCATTTTTCAGCTGGCAGTTCAAACAAGGTACAAATGTTTAGTCTGCTGCTTGTGTTAATATCTAGGAGCTGCAGTAGACAGAAGGTTTCCAGAACACTGCTGTATAATCACCCTATGAAATTGCTTAGCTCTCATGTTTGCTAGCACTACTAGCATGTTTTCTTTTTCTTATAAATAAAGTAACAGATGAAAATGTCTCAAGCCAATGCCAAATTTTTTGCATTCTTAACAAAACCATTTTAGTGCAGAGCAGTAATTCCACCTCAAGATCAGTTTTAAATGTGCTTACTTACAAGTTGCATTTTAGCATTCAGTTTTAGGGCCAGGGTGATTTACATGGTGGAAGATTTGCGTAAGCTGCCTTGTGTTCCCACCTCATGAATAACAGTGCGAGCAGAAAGGGAGGTAAAAGCAGGTCCATAAACCAGCCTTTTCTGTTGGTCTTCTCAGACAGTGAAGCAATAGCATAATGAGACAAGAAGCACATTGAATGTTACTGCAGTGCTTCCACCAAGGGAAACAAACTTGATCCTAGGCCTCGGCTCCCTCAGTCACTTGTTGCAAACCAGAGTATAAACATGCATGTGCATAAAAGCTTTCCATCAAGCCTGGCATTGGACCAGGCTTCCTCATCGCCATGTAAACCAGCCAGTGCAATGTTTCATCAAAACTCTGACTGGAGATAGCATATAATTCCTTTTCTGTAGTATCCATTTATCAGCAGCAGGCAGTTCAACATTGAGAGAAATCCTAGTAAACAGCATCAGCCAGGACCCTGTGTCTAAACTTCTACTGACACTTTGTTAGGAGGTACCATCAGTCTGCGTGGTCACTTAGCCAGGATTGTAACTCTGTAATCATTCCTAGGATTAAAGCTTTTCTATGAGCAGCAGCATCAACTGCTCTTAGTGCTACTTCTTTTTTTTTTGACCAGCTGGAAGCTAATTGAATAGATACAGGTGAGATTCAGCCCTGTTCCTTAAAAGGCTTTCCCAGAGAGTAATTGTGTGAATATTTTGATTTACACTTGCTTTCTCAGGCTCTTTTTGCTCTGCAGTTGCAAAAAAAAAAAAAAAAAAGTGGCAATTCCATGACCTACTAACATTTTCCACATAAAAGACCAGCAGCAGAACTGGCACATTAACCTAGTTCTTCATGTTGCAGTAGGCTGGCATGGATGTAACAGACAGATATGATGGGTGCCCTGATCTTGCAATGTTTTACAAAAGTCGCCTAGCATTACTAGTTAATATCTGCAGAACTGATGTTGAAGTCAGGCCCAGTAAAGCTAGGCCTGCACAGAAGAAAGATAAGTGGCCTTTGCTGCCTGTCCGTGTGGAAGTAGTTGCTTCATCTTGCTTGTGACAACTACTGAAGACAGCAGTAATGCCAGTTTACTCGTCTCTATACATTAAAGAAACATGATGAAGATTTCTGTCTTCAGCATTGTTGCTTCTGGCTCTTGTTGAGGCAGCCTACAGGTTTATACAGCTGTACTTTCGTCTTTTATTTTATACAGATTTTTTTTATCAATATAAACACAGACCAAAGCTAAAATGTTTTAAAAATGAAGCTAGAGACACAAGAGGGCAGCTGGTCCCCAGAGGGAGCGTTTGAGCCTCCAGGTCAGAGAGAATGGGGAATTTCCTCCTTGTGTCTCAAAGGCTATTGCTAAGGAGACCACATTTGCTTCAGTGAGGCTGTGGGATGGACTAGTTTGACATATATGTGATATTTCTGCTACTAAGAAAAAAGAAGTTCAAGCTGCTGAGTATTAATCAGGATAGGGCACAGAAACCCACTTACAAGGCTCTTTCTAACTGCTATACTTGCTCGTCCTGACAAAAGTTATTAACCTCACTACTTTTCTCCTTTCCTTTGCAGTCAACTTCATTTCAGTTGAGAAGGAAAATATTGCAGTGAATGGCCAGGAGATGACACCTTACTACCAGCAGAAATCCAAGGGGACCACAAGATTTCCCAGGGAACATTTCCCAGCTAGGCATGATCCTTCCTTTCCAAGTTCAGCAGGTAATAATTCTAAACTTAGTTCCACCTGTGTGTTCTTTATTGGTATGCTTTTACAACAACAGGAGGTACTTTAAATGAACATGAACTTGTTTTACCCCAGATAGTGCTCCTGTGCTACTGAGTAGTTTCAATGGTGCTTCAAAGTAGAACAAGTATTTGGCTTGGTTTAGAGCTTAAAATTACTGTTTTTATATTTAACCTTCCAGCATTCCCAGTTTTCATTTTGGTTTTTTTTTCCACATTGACATTTGTATCAATAGATTTGACATTCAATTCAGTTCTGTGACTGAGGTTGCAAGACCTCTGTTGTCCAATCTATTGTTTCCTTGCGATGATTGTTCTATGAGATAAATTATGAACATTTCCTAAAAAGGAAGAGAGAGGAGTTTCCACTGCAGCGCTATTGAGAATCGAAAGGTCATTCAAATCTGATATACTTTTAAAAGTTTTGCTGTTATTACTGCTTTGATTAGAAGTGTACTGTTTCACCAAAATAGTTATATACAGGAAAGGGTGTTGGGTGGACACCCATATGTAAATGTATCCCACAGAAATAGTTATACAGCTTCTAGATAAGTTCTACTCACATGAGCATGTTCATCTGCTCTAAAGAAATTCTGTAAAACCTTGTAGCAGTAAAACGAAGGCTCCCCTAGCAATCTATGGCTCATCTAGGAATAATAAACAACA
Source organism: Pachyramphus minor (assembly GCA_013397135.1). Taxonomy (NCBI): domain Eukaryota; kingdom Metazoa; phylum Chordata; class Aves; order Passeriformes; family Tyrannidae; genus Pachyramphus; species Pachyramphus minor. The sequence goes on from VYXB01010422.1 coordinate 932,854, forward strand.
AGCCCTTCCCCTATTCCCTGAACCTAACTTTACAAAACAGTTGTACAATAGGGAAGAAGGGCATGCAGGTTTTATCAGGGAGTTTCGTTCTCCTGCCAGGTGAAGTGAGACTCCTTTCCCCAGTAACAATGGCTTTGGCTCCTCTAAACTTGGACACATTTTTTGATTGTTAACCTTTAAAACATTGTCACTATCAGTGATGCAAAGTGCCTTACGGTGTATGCTTGAATAGCACAGATCTTTCACATTGAAGGAAAATATAAGCATGTGAAGTAGACAGATGGCAAAAGAGGATTCAGGAGCCTTAATATTTCTTTTCAATTCATTTAAGCTCTTCTATTTCACTATAATAGACACATTTATTCTCAGTCTACAGTGAAGTAAAAGTAAAAATGCAGCATGGCAAGACAACAAAGAGCTGATGTGTTTCCTTTCCATTGTCTTTAAAGAGAGATTAAAATAATTTATCTAAGTAACCAATTAATTCAATAATACAAATATATGTATTTACATTTTACATGTATTTGCATGTATTTACATCAATTTACTGATTCTATTAAAGGAATATGAGCATTATTAACTTCAGAGTAAACAAGATCATAAACTATTTGATTCCTGATGGTATTTTGCTTTGTACTCTCATGTTTTGAGGGAAGAAAACCAAAATATTAAGGGTGTACTGAGGAGGGTGTCAAACTGTGAAAAATGTGCCATTTAGTACCAGCTACTATTCCTACTGCTGAGAAGAAGCAGGTTCCAAAGCAGACAGATGAGTGAGGGCTGATGACAGCTGGAGAAAAGCAAGATTCATTTAGTGGGTTCCGAAGGCCCAAAATTGCAATACCTGCAAAAACTCTTGAAATGACCTAATGTGTCATGGTTTGCATGACTTTTGTAAACTAAAAGGTAATTTTGTTGTTGTTGTTGTTAGTTTTTGTTTTGGGGGAGGTATAATCATGTTCTGCAATACATTGTATTTTTATAGAGCATTGTTTCATAAAATCATCACCTCCTTGATGCTGAGCTAGCAGGAAAGAATGAAATTTCATTGTAATGTCACTTAGATCTATCACCAATCAACTCTGTTTTCTTCTCACTTAATTACTCATCTCATCCTGAACTATTTATAACTTAGAAATAGTTGGTTTATTTTTCCGTCTCAGAAGGAATGCAACTAGAACAAATTGAAAACAAAAGGAAAAACCCAAAGCTGCTTCAAAATGAGTGAGCATGGAGTTATTCTTCTAAAAACACTTAGCTCTTGATAAATTATTAACACTTAAAAAAGAAAAAGCCTAAATCATCAGAGATTTAACTGCAGACTTTTTGTTCTGAACCTTTTTTCTTTTTCACAGGTTTATAGTAAAAACCCTGTTTTGTTCACAAGGCATTAATTCTTACTGCTTGTAGAAATTATTTTGGAAGGTTTCATGTTTTAAATACGAGTTTCCAGTAATTTTTCCACATTACTTTTTTGTTTGTGGGACTGAGCTTGTAGCCAGTATTATACAACGTGGGCTTCACTTCTTTCAAAGTTGATGTTTTACACTCCACTTGTGTTATTCAGTTTCTTTAACACAGTCTGGAGAACTTCTGCAGCACAAGAAGCTGGAGCTTCTCAACACTAAAACGAAGTGAATCGCTAATTTGCTGTGCACACGTTTAAAGTTCCTAACACTAGTTAGGAACTAGTTCACTATTTTTGTATTTTAAATGTGTGGGGAACATTCTTTGCTAACAAAATGTGGTTTCAGCTAAGCCGTGACAATTCTCCGTAGCTGAAGAACTCTTATCATGTACTGCTATAATTTGCCTTCTCTGTGATAATATTTATGTTACAGCTATTAAAATCTATTAAAAATAAGCCACATGCAGCAATTTTGCCTTTACCAAAGAGGATGATAAATAGAAGTTATGGTTTTGTACCTTATGGTTAACATCCAGGTCATTTGGGCCCCAGGAAAGTCCAAAGCAGTTTTGTCATTATTTTAAATGCCACCAAGTTTTCACCAGATTTTGCAACTACATCAGTTTAGTTACACTCAAGACAGATTTTTTTCCCCTCTTTACACTGGCATGAAAAATGAAAAATTTTCTCAGGAAGTTAAAATCTCTCATAAAATGAGAATTATATCCACACAATACATTCATAGTCACTGTTTCTAGAAGGGTTGAGCTACCTCTGTGGTAGGCTTCTGTTTCCTCCAGTCCTGGTTTCCTCAGTGGTGGCTCAACTACATCAGATTTGAGCCTTTCCAGATCTGTGGAGCCTCACAACACCTTATCAATTAAGGATGAGGTGGTAACTGCATAAAAACTCTCTAAGATTTCTTACCACTGTGGATGTGCAGGAGGGAAGTAGCTCAGGTGCAATGAGGATTTACTGGAGACAACAGCTCCGTACTCCATAACAGACCTGCAGAGAACTGACTGTTTTGGTGCTACAGTCTGGGTCATGGTACAGGAGTGTGTGTGGAAAGGCAGAATACTGCACTAATATTCGGTGGACAGTATCCAGTCTACAGGGTCTTCCTTTCAAACGCACATGGAAGAACCCTCCAGCTTTCTATTGAAGCAAAACCAACCGCTGCTTTGAGAATGGCCAGCTGGAAATGAGGGGGACACAAACTGGGCCTTGTATCAAGAGGTAAGTACTGTGGAAAAACATCTAATTCACACAAATGGTCAACAACTTTTAGGTTCTTTCAAGCATTTCAGTGCTATTAGGTATCCAAATAATGTTTGCTTACACCTGAGGCTGGAATTGCCTTTCAGGAGTAGGTCTGACCACAGGGACATCTAAGTTCAGGAATTCGGGACTATGTTACCATAACACTTAGCTAGGAATAAGAACACATAAGCTAATGTAGCCTCTAACCGTTTCACCACATGACAGACTTTCTACTTAGCAACAAAAGCCAGCACTAGCATCTCACTTCACTGCTTTGCAGTCTGTAGTGGCTTCTCAAGGTCCACGTCTTTAGCAGGCTCTTCCAGCACAAATTGGGTAGTCCATGTACTGCAAAAATCACTTTTGGGAAACTGCACAGTCATGTGTGTACAGGAAGGATGAACTTCAACTGGAATATTTGCAGAAAAGAGCTGCAGGAATCATTAGAGAACAAAAGGCCTTTTAAGAGATTTAAATAGAGCAGCTTGTTTAGTCTATTAAAATTAAGATTGAGGGAGAAAATGAAAGCTGACGACAAATACACTGGTGAAGAGAGGTAAACACCAGAAGAAAAAGCTTTTTTAGGGTAAAAGACAGCACTGGCACAAGTGTACAAACTGACCCTTAATGATTTTAGAATGTAAAAACAAGAAGATTACTGCAAGAGTGAAGTGATGGACCTATGACAGCAGCAGTGGAAACAAAGGGTTTAAGATGGAGTTTGACCCTGCTATGAAAGGGCCTATTGCTTAATGGTCTCTGTATAAGCTATGATCAGTCTTGTTAACTGTGATTCTTTAATGCAGTTTTATCTTTTTAAGACCTAGTCTACTAACAAACATGTACTGAAATAACTCCAGCCATTGCCTCTCCAGCTGTGAGCAAGACCTTCACACAGCAGATGAATTCCACAAGAACAATGAAATGAGTCCAGGCTCCATAGTGAGCAACACAAAAAGGAACTTGGCTTTACTGCATTGGGAAACTGTTACTGTAGAACTAAGAACAAGCTTCAGGTCTCACTACATTCATAACTAAATATAAAACTAAATTGCTTGATTTTCTACAGTAAGTGTAACAGGCTCAAAGACAGGCTCTGATTTTAATGATCTTTTTGTTATTTCTACAACTGGGGAGAGAAAGAGTTGGGGAAAAGTGTGGTTGGGGTTTTCACAACTGTTATAAAATGTTCATTTTTAAAAATTTTTTTGAGAAACACGGGCAGGTGCCTGCCTTTAATGAAGGATTCGTCACCATTTCCTCAGAGCAGTTTCTTCTAGGATATTGTGTTCTTAGATACCTTAAGAACTTAGAAAAATACTTTCAGAGCTATTTTGTTCTGCTGTGCTGTATTGCCTTTACATATGAGCAGGCTTATGGCTGTTCCTAGAATTCTCTTTCTGCTGTACTACATCCAGTGACTATACCTTAGACTTCTGTCATGGCCTAATATTCTCATGCTGATGAAATTCCTTTTAATGCTCTAATCAGAATAGATAAAAAGGGTCTCTAAAGATAATCTGCTTGTGCTGTCCTATTGCTGCTCCAGAGGTGTCTGCTTGGGTGCCACATTTCCATGTAACACAGTGAGGCCTTGCTTGGGTGTGTGGCCTGTCTTAAAATTACTACCTCCTTTTCACAAGACTTAAATAGACAGAAGCAAAGCATTAGAGCCACATCTCTTTATGATCAGGTTTAGATTTTCTGGTTTTAAATTCCTCATTATATTCTGTCTAATCAGAGGAAATCATTCATCTAGTACATTAAGTGCTTACACACAGACTATAAAGTATCAGTTACTCTCTTTCAGCATATTCAGCTAGGATAATCTTACCCATAGATCTAAACTATTTATTTATAAAACACAATTAAAAATGATCTCTGGTGTAAAACACTTCGTGTAGGAAGGGTTTAGGCCAGTTGGATCTAGCAGTGCATATAAGAGAAGGGGAAAACAATCCTATAAATGGATGAGATTAAGAAGACTTATCCTGTCATCTTGAAATTTCCCCAAGATAAACATCAGGAAAAAGTTACAATAGAAAACAAGTGGTGATTATCTATGAATTCAAGAGATACCCGATTCTTTCTGAGGTACCTTGATATTATTCTAGAGTAGTACCCTGTCATAGCTAAATTTCAGATCCATTGTCTAAACTGGGCTTAGTGGGAAACTTCCAAGGCCACCTCTGTATTATCTATGTATTACCTAATAGGGGATTCTGTAAAGGATTTCCCAATCCAGTATTAATTTCTGCATATATTTCTTGTGCTCTAGACTGCTCAAGGGGTGGTGGTCAGAAAAGACACAGTACTTTTATTGTGGCCTTTATACTAGTAAGGGCGGGGGAGGAGGAAGGGGACAAACCCAGAACCACCAGAGCATTATAAACTTACACAGCTTCCCACAGACAGCTCTATTTATGATTGCATTCTGACAACCGCTCAGATCTACAGATAATATATTTTAAAGCAATAATTCTTCCTTCATTCCTCAGGAGCTAAACAGTTTCATGGTAAAAATGAATTGAAAGATAGCAAAAGAAAATTCAGAGAGCACCATGGACTCCACTTATCCTCAAGTCAGGTCTACAGCTTTCAGTTTGTCACAGTTTTACTGTAGAGAAATCCAAATTCCCTCAAACCTGGTTGGTACTGTGAGAATTCCTCACAGGAGTAAATTGTTACAGCTTTATGGATGGATTTGAGATATTTCATTGTTTCTTTTCTTCCTTTTCTTCCTTTTCTTAATCAAGTCCAGACATCACTGAGTTTTATAAAATGTATGTGAAATGCTATTTAAAGCAATGTCTTACATTGTGGAGAGAAGGAAAACTGCCAAAACTACATCACATTTTGTTTTGCAAGGTGTTCTTTTGCACCTTATGTTATGTTATGTTTTGCACCTTATGTTATGGTTTATTCAGTTAGAATGTCTAAGGATATTTCCCAGTATCACAGCTTTCTAAATGTGAAAAAAGCTTCATAATTTTTTGAACTCTCCTATACCACACACACATTTGTAGCTAGAAAACTTTAACTTCAAATTAAACTTTAACTTAAACTTTTCCTGTCCTTTAACTGGACAGGAAAAACATGTTCAAAAGAAATGTAGATTTAATGAGGAGATGTGTTTGACTAGATTATTACATGAGTTTTAGAGGGAAAATGTGGAAGTTCAATATTTCAGATTGTGTGTCCTCCCTACTGTGACTCCTTCATATACAGACTTCTTGCACACAAAAATGAAAAGACCTGGCTGATCTGAAAAGCAGGCATGTATCAACTAATACTTCTAATATAAATTTAATGCTGGTAGAAGGTATAATGAGTATGAACAAGCAGGTATAGAATGCAAATAAGAGTATATATTCACCTCCCTTGAGATGAAGACTCTGTCAACAGATTTTCCCCTAAAAGGAAACAGTTCACAGAATCCAAAAAATAGCCATGTGCAAGCCCATTTGTACATATCTCTGCCTGACAGTGATGAACTTTTTACAAGATAGTTTAAATTACATCTTTAAGACATTTCCTAAAAAGGAAGAGAGAGAATTGTCCACAGCAGATTAAAAGATGTGTTAAGAAACAATGAACAAACAGTCCAAAATTGGACTCCATAGCATTTAAATTTATTTACACTTAGTGCACATCTGAATATCAAAATCTTAAGTCAAACTGAGCATCAATTTGCCTGACTTCCTAGACTTTATTGTGGTACACAACACAGTGTACAATTAGCCTGGCATTCTAAAGAAATGCAGTCTGGAAATTTCAGTGTGGGATCCTGAAGTACTTTTGGAAACCTTGTTCTGTTTCAGTTAGAACGAAAATAAGCAGCTAGACAGCAGAGAGAGACCCTTTTAGTATGCTTATACTCTCCTAAGGCAGAAAAGGGTGTATCATGAAAGGAGCCCTTTTTAGATATGAAAGAAACCACACAACAGGATTTCTCCCTGCTCCCAAAGATGTGAAAGCTCTTAAAAACCCTAATGCATTAGCAATGTTGGTTTATTTGTACAAGTGCGTATACTTATATGGTAATATTCATATAATGTTAGAGATTAAGTTTTATTCTATTCCAGAAAAAGCTGCAATATCCAGTGGGTCAGTCACTAACTCACATTTTTTCCTCAGATTTGCCCACTGGCATGATGTATCTTCCAACATGCCAAGGGCTGAATGGTTATGATTTAATGTAGTAAAAAAGCTTTCAGAATGCGCCTTGGAAATGCAAGTTAACTGTGAAGAGAGGGAGGCAGTAGGATTTTTCTTAATCCATATTCTGTTTTCAGAACTGCCAGAGGAGCCATACAAATGGAAAAGTGTGTAATTTATATTTTGCTTCCTCTCATATGACACACAGAAAGCAAAGCACAGCGGGCACACTTTAATCTGAGTGACACTTTGCAGGGCGCATGGTAAAGAGGCAAAGCCTCTTGTGCCCTTGGGCTTCTGGCTATTTGGGTATGCGTGGCAACATCCTGCCTGAGATCAGATCAAGACCAAAGACATTCATTTTCCATTCTTTTGCTCATTTTTCAGTTGAAGGAAGGGAACATGTGGGGCAGAGGGGAGTTAGGCATACTTCAGCTCTGTCTCGATGCTGTTCCACTGAAGGCTCTGAGCTTCCATGTGCACTGTCTCTCTGTTGCTCAATGCAAACACAATCAGAAAGAATTAATTTCTAAGTAAAGTGGAACAGCCTAGACAGTTTTTAAGTTGGTGTGAAGGCACTGAGACTTAGAAAGCAATGCCACAGCCTCCTACAGATTATGGGACATCAGAGCCAATTTTTTGTTGCCTGAAGTGCAAAGTAATGCCCTTGCTAAAATCCCCTGATAAAATGATGTAGCGAAAGAATGCCACACCACATGCAGACTACTTACAGTTTCTCTCTTTTCATTCAATAACTGTAGGAAGGAAAATATCCTTTGATTATCCCCACATCAGGGAGAAGTCCACAATATTAACAGGATAAATATTTGTCATTATGCAGCAGTAATTAGAGGTGTCTGTTTCTCTTGCTGGCTTGCTTTAGGAATAGCGTTAGATACTCTGTACCTACAGGATGGTTTAAGGTTACAGCTACCACTAGGGTAAAGTGTCTCATGCCTCACTTACAACGACTTAACCAGAAAGTTATTCCATGGTGGTCTGATTGCACCTGTTCACACTTTACTGATTCTGCACAATTTGACCTCTGACATCTCTGCTAAGGTGTCATGGGGTGCCCATGTATATCCCTCTGTTGCTGGACATGTGTTGTATTACTTTTTACACTGTGATAACAGCCAGGTTATTCTAACTGCTCTCCAGACACAGGATGAGACAGTCCCTGCTCCCCAGCAGTTCCAAAAAGACAATAATAGTCAAACAAATAAGTTAGATGCCTTGTAATCCCTGAATATTAGATTTCCTGAAGCCATCAGTATCACATCTTGGCCTCTTTTCCAAGTCAAGTAATCATATTGCCTTTCGATTGATTATAATTCAAATTGAGAGAAAAATCTAGATTTTTTTTTTCCTTCAAATGATGCAGGTTTTAATTACATTAGAAAATGTAATTTTAAGGCAACCATCACTGAAATCTTATGCAGCCTGTTGAACATATATATTTATAATACCACGTTGTGTATAGCCCAGTAAAGCACTGCAGTTCCATATAACAGTACTGCTTAGATGCCCTAGCTAATGCTCTCGGGCTAAGCATTTCCCTCCAAATATTTTATCTGTAAATTTTTTCACCTAATTTGACCCAGTTAGAAGCACAATGTTATCTCTCTTATTCTAAAGAGCCAAGAGAGTCTTGGAAGTTCAGGTTAATGCTGTAGTCGGAGGTGTCTTTCTTTAGTTCTTTCCCTTAGTTGTTCCTATTAGCTTGGTTGTCTGCTCTGGCACTGCTGGGGAAACTCCCTTCAGTGTTCCAGAGCAAGCACAGTGATCAGCATTGGAAAGCACGTTACTGCCAGTATGAGAAATGATATTCCTCAGTGTGCATTTCCTTAGTGTGCTCAGGATCTCTGCAACGCTGCCACAGAGTAGAAGGCTCACTAAACAACCTTAGTTAACATTTAACATATTTGTGGCTTACATACAAAAGTAATTTCTTAAGCCAAATGCAGTCAAAGCTCTTGCAACCCCGCAGATGCAGAAGGTCAGCATTTACAGCTGGATTCTTAAGTTGCTGTCTCCATCTGCATTTTTCTAGTGAGAGCAGTTGGGATAAAATAACAAGTGACGTGAAGCTTTTCTGAATTTAGAAAATATTTGATGATTAAACATAAATACATGAACCATGAACTGCAGATATGTGTTTCTGCCAGGAGAGGAAATAGATATATTATGATTAAGTATATTCTCACGATTTTTCTAACCACCAGATAAAATTTATTAGAAATTAAGGAGGAGGAAAAGTGAATACATCCCCAGAATTTTTTTGTACTGCACCAGCTGCTTTATCAAAAAGTAATAGGTGGAAGCCCTGAGAGACAGGGCTAACATCCTACAGCATCATTCAGAAGTAAAAAGTATCAGCTGGCACTCTGTTTCCTATAAACAGAATACATATTAGAAAAAAAAAAAGCCATCCAGTTAGTGTCAGTGATATCTGTTTGGGGCTTCAAGCATTTAAGAGTTTCTTTTGATTCTGATACTGCGTTTAGGCAGATGTCATAGGAGCCTGGTGTAAATGGTTTCAGCTAAGGTGTTTTTTTCTCCACTGAAGCACCCTGGAAAAGCATTAGCAATTTGCTAAATGAGGAAAAGGGTTTGACTTTTCTTTGCCAGATGGTTCCATCCTAGAGAGCAAACAGCGAATGGCCCAAGCCTCTTTCATTTGTACTGAACCAAAATCTAACTGCATGCCAAGATGGCTTTTGTGACTATTTCTGACTCACTGAAGACAGAATTAAACTTCATCTCCCAGATTAAAAGGATTGCCTACAAAATTCTGCCAGAGGTTGCCAGGGTGTTCAAGTGGGACCCCAGCCCTGTCCATGGGCTCAAGAGTCCCATTTCATCTCAGCCCAGGGCCTTTAGTCCCTGCAATGCCATAGAAGTGTTGGTCTCCACTTCTGCCACCATTCGTGTTTCACCTTGACAAGAAGTTCTAACGGAAGAAAGGTTCCTAAATATGTGATTATTTAAGAAGCAAAGAACCCACAGCACAGTCACCTCCCCACAAACCTAAAATCATAGTTTCTCTGAGCACCAGCTAGAAATGTCTTAGACAATGAGGAAGACAAATAGCTTGAAGAATGTGTAGGGTCATACTACAATATACCATGAAAAAGAACATTCTCTCTGGTGTAAATATTCTGGGAAATGTATTTCTCTCTGAGAATACTCTGGTATAAATCTGAATCCATGATTTTATTAGGCTGATGTTAATTTATCCCATGAGAAAATCAGGTTTTTTATAATGGTTAGAAGGAGAAAATAAAATATTCAAAAGTAAACAGAAAGTATTAGGCACTTCCTTAATTTTCTAGCACTTGTAAAACACTAATTAGAGAAGCAGTTAGTGATGGACCCAGCCTTACATTTGAATTCAGGAAACCCCCTTAAAAAACACATAAAATGAAAGTGTTTATAGGAAACAGATGTATTAATGTACTTTGAGTTCACAGAGGAAAAGCAAATGGATGCAAGCAGAGAAGTTAGATCACTGCTAATTTAATTGATCTACAACAACCATTTATTTCTCTCCTTGGAATAAAGTCCAGTTTATCTCTCTCTCTGCTTCTTGCATCATCCAAACTCTACTTGGTCTCTTTATGCCAGATACAGCACCTTCTCTGCTAGGCTTGCATCTGGGTTATTTTTATTAGACATATCAAACAGCTGCTTCCAATTCTGGTCAGGAATGACATTCTCAAAAAAGGAGCCACCCAAACTGTCTTTTCTCTCACTAATTTTAGCAGGAATTAAAAAAAAAATTGAGCTGGTATCTCCCACGTTTTTCTGAAACTTGGCCTCAGCCTATTTCTGTTGCTTGTTGAGAATTTCTTATACAAATTAGATAACATCCTTCAGGTCTAACCCTGATAATTAGCTTCCTTATTAACACCAATAAATGCAAAAAGGAAAAAGGACTGTAAAGTAAAATCATCCTTAAACAAGGTTTTGACTTGTTTATGACTGTCTTTGGATTTGTTTTGTTTTTGTTTTTTTTTTTCCGATTTTCTGCCCTTTTCTATCATGTTCACATATTTTACAGTTATTTATATCCCCATTTGCCAGCAAATCCAGGTAGTGCTGTCCTGTATCTACTTTGTAGTGGAATGGGTATACAGGTGAAATGAACTAGATACTCTCAGTACATGGGAGTTCCAAGAGTGAGGATTCAAGTTCAGGGTTTCTGCCAGCCTCTTGTAAAGTTACTTTCCATCCTTCAGCTGAGATCTGGCCTGGGGGTTTGTTTTTCTCCTCAGTGTCTGGATTTAGTCAATGTTCACCTCCCATGGACATCCTCAGCACATTACTGATCACCTCAGTAAGGCTGGCAGGAGAGCTGGGACAGTTCAAGGGTTCTTGAATTGCATGATTGTCGGGACTTCCTGGTATGTTTTTCTATCATTCTGTGGATATCCCAGCTTGTGGAATTGTACAGATGTGAAACTTAGCAAATATTCATGTAAAAAGTAGGCATATGCTTTATGGCTACTGCTTTCTTCCTCTGGCACATTTACATTACATATTTAGGTCTCCACTGTAGTTCTTCAGTTAGTAGAAGAGGTGGAGAAGCGCTTTCTGGAATATCAGAAGACTTGGGAAGCAGCTGTTGAACTTTCTGTGCAGTTGCATACAGTTGCATACAGTTACATACAGTTAGAATACTTTTCCCATGGCCACAGAAAATTGATGCAATATCCAAGGAAACTCCTTCCAGTCCTCAGTTTCAGGCAGGCAGGATCTTGGTTTTCAGGAAATAGTTGAGTAACTCCCCCTTGGAAAGTCTAACTACTTTATCAAGGCTTCAGGAGAGCAGAAGTTCTCACAAACCAGAAACTTAGGTTTTGATCTGACAAGATGTATTTTGACAGCTGAGATGGTAGATCAGATTACACAAAGCAGTATTTTACAGAAGACCATGTCGGAGCAGAAGCTGAGACGTATCAACTTTGCATCTTCTAGGTCTTTACATGTAAGACTGAGCAGATCTGAACAATTCAGGGATCCATCTTCTGAGAGAAGTAACAAGAAGGCTTTAAAAAAATATGAAATCTGCTTTGCCAGTGTAAAAGTCCTGCTCTTGACTTGAGGAAAGCTTCTCCAAAACACAGCAGTTCATTTTGCCTGGAGCTATGGCTATTATTTTAGTTCAGACCACCCACCCTCATCACAAGACTTGAGGATTTACAAATTTAGAAGAACAATCAAATAGAAAGAATAATACAGACCAAAAAATCATGTAGTAGTGGGACATTTTCAGCAGCCAAAGCCAGGAAATCAAGTATAAAGGAGGATAAAGCAAAAATTACATGACTGCAACAGCTGCTATTAGAATCTGGTTTTGCTTTCTAGAGAATACTTTCTTGGAAAGTCCTGCAAAATAATGATTTTCCACTCAGCAAATACTTTAAGTGTTCTAATCATGGTATTTGAAGCTGGACTACACAGAAATTGTCTTAATTCCTCATTTCACCCAAACTTCCCCTATGCTAATGAGTGACAGATTTTTCCAGTGAATGTTTTGGCCTAAATTCTCTTTAAGTTCTAAATCCCCAGGTCCCATAAGAAATGTGGCCAAACAGAGCCTTGAACCTGCTTTCTGAAACAGAAAAAGCACTATAATCACAGAACCACCATTCTTCTTGGATCATGAATGCCCTGGAAATCCAATCCAGGCTTACAGACAGAAAATATGAAGGCAACTAAACATTATCTTGAAACAGTTCTTGGGTATTCTACATCTCACTTCCTCATTTACAGGAATAATATGGGAGACTGCACCAATGAGACACATAATAGATGTGTTTAACTGGAAACACTGGTAATGACTGCGTTCCTAAAACACGCTGAAGGAATGTTTTTAGTTGGCATTGACTCTCTCAAAATTTTAAGGATAAATATAACACATAAGCCATGGATAATTTAAGATATAAGTTGTGATAGGAAGCCACAGACAGATGTGGTTATCTGACAAAGAACAGTCTCCAAATTGTGTTGGGATTTTACCTAAAGACTTTAGTGAATGCTGCTGTAAGTCTCCCATTAACTTCACTGGGACCAAAGCATTACTCTCCTATCTCCAGTTACTTAAAATCAGTGTATATCCCAAAGGGTCCTATCTGGAGTTTGCCCTTGAAATCTCAGGAACCAGGGAGATGAATAGGAGAAGTCAAGTGAATTCAGATAGTAGAACTGATGTGCCCCTTGGTCTCATATTTCTGCAACTAGTCTGGTTCATTACAGCAGAAAACACTCTGTGTTGTGGTAAAGCTATGTAGTGAATCACAAAGACATAGCAATTTAAAGGGTTTTTTATTGTATTGCACAAGATATTTATGCAATCCATGTAGGTACTGTATTGAAGGATCCACATTTCCCGAAACGTTGGCTGTTGCAGCACACATCACAAGCATTGTGAATAACCAGTGCCTTCTTCAAGAATTAAAATAATCAGTTGCAAGTTTAAGCATGTTGTGGAAATAAATGAAGAAAAAAAGCGAGGAGTATCAATACATATTTCTTTTCAAACACACAAATATACACTTTTCAGAAGAGCACCAATAATGCCAAGCAACTATTTTGATGAGATACTGGATGTGTAGGCCCTGCAGTAAAAAGCCAATATGCACACAGAAAATATATATCAACTTTTAAAATAATTTAACCATATCTTGCATGTGTCACTGTTTACAACACATCATTTCATATACAGTGTCAGGCCCAAGCCTCAGCTTGTGTAAATTTGTGCATACTCATTTAAAGCAGCTGAGACTCTGGGCTAGGTGTCCAAGCTGAAGATGCTTTCAAACTGTTCATATCTGAATACAGGGTAGTAGTATAAGACCAAGGAAGTAGTTATGGTGAATTTATAACAGAAATGGTACTATGGAAAATGAAGAAAAACACTATCAAACCCTCAAACACAAGGTTCTAGAAAGAGGCCTACACGTAAAGTGATGTAATAATTTATAAAAGTGAATCATTAATATCAGTCTCCTTTCTGACACTTAGAGATTCTCACATATTCAGAAGCCCATAGAAGTGAACTAACCAAATGTCACAATCAGTATCATCCTCAAACTCTGCTTCTTAAGTTTCTGATCATTAATACTGGTACTTCAAAACATTTCATATTTGCTGAAAATGTTTATTCAAATTTACCTTCCTGATATGAGAATTTATTGTAGTAAAAATCATGAAAAACAATAGGTAAAAAAATAATATTTTAAGAATATTTTTAGAAAACCCGTCAAACAACTGCAAATACAGCTGATTTTTTAAGTATCTACTTTTGAACTATGGTCTTTCTTTTTGTTGTTTTTACGTGAATCACTTACAAAGAAGCAAGGCAGTACCAGTTCTAAGATTTATTCTTGTCCATTACATTGAGAACCTCATCCAAAAGTGAAGGCCCCAAGTCAAGTTGTAGTGAGAGAAGAGAGCCTGCAAGATCTGAAAGGGATTCTTCTGACTTAGTCTTTGTCTTGGCCAGTTCACATGAAAGCTGACTGTCATCAAATAAATCAACTGTTTGCCAATCAGTGCATCGTTCAGAAAAACTGGATGAGTGACTGTCGCTACCGTTAGTAAAATGCGACGAAGAACCATTTTGCTCCCATATGTCATCTTTGTATGTTTCTCCATCCTCCATCTGTTTACTTTTCTCCTGCAATTTTTCTTCTATTACTGGCTCACAGCTAAGCCTAGGATTTCTTGATGACCTGATGGATTCTTGCTTTGAATTAAATGTCACTGGTGACAATAAGGGCAAAGTAAGGGCTTGAGAACCACCAATGGCAGGAAGGGAAATAGCATTTTTGAGCACTGGTGACGGAGTTTCTGTAAACATGGATTCAGAAGTGCTGTTTGCCCTTAAGAATTCATTGTGGAGACCAGACTGGTTAACTCTGGTTTCACCTTCATTTCCAGGCAAAAGCTCATAGTTGCCCTGCAGAAAGGAGATGTCTCCAAAAACATCATGTTGTCCCTCTTTTCCAATGTGTATGGTGTGACGAAAATCTCCAAGTGGTGGACTGATCATATCAGGAGATAAGATATCCCTTAGTTTGAATTTCTTCCCTTTCTTATTGTTTGCAGCTTTCAAGTAGATGGGTGTCTTGGCTGGCATCTTGCGTGTAGACTGAGAGAAGTAGTTACTTAAAAAAAAAAAAAAANAAAAAAAAAAAAAAAAAAAAAAAGGATGGGGAAGGAGAAGCCTTTTGCAGTCAGTTATTCTCAGAAGACCTTCAGCTTTATCAGTGTTACATCATCATCTTGAACCACTTTTGCACACAAAGTCTCTTTCTTCTAATGCAGAGAACTGTGGAGTACGTGAAGGTAAATATCTCCCACTTCAGCTCTTTGCACAAGTAGAGCACAAGTTTTGGGGTCAGTAAGCAACCAAACGCCCTGCTGCTTCCAGAAGTTGAGGAAACCTGCATGGGATAAAAAAAAAAAATATATAATCAGGTTATCATTAATTCATTCAGTTTTGTTTTTACCAAAACCTAAAATTAGTAATGGTACTGACAGTTCCAGTCTGCAGATTAGCTTTATGATGTTGCTTCCCTTCATTAGGCAGGATAAAAGAGTTTAGATTAACAAGGGCTAGCTAACCTTTCTCTGACTTCATAGCTGTTTTTGAAGTCAGAGTTTCTCAGACACAGTTGCTGAGCACAATTCATTTGATAAATATCACTATCTCAATCTTTCTTCTCCTTATTCTGGCATTCAAAATGCTGGCCTTTGAGGGCATGTGCAGAAACACATAACATTCAACAAAGTTAAGAATCTTGGTAGATCTAGGAAGACTGGCAAAGTCTTTCAGGTAACCCTTTTGGATATGGAGTAGACCCCCTTGAATCAGATAACTTCAGATACCCCCATTTAGTGCTGGAACTCTCATAAACTGTCACCAATAACATTTCTGTCAATTGTGCCCATTTTAACAGGTAGTGTCAGGTACTTGAAAAAAGAGCTAGTCCAGGTCTTTACAGTTCATTAGGAACATCCAAATGCAGATGTCATAGAAGAGACTGATTCTTGTGACTACAATCTTTAGACTACATAAATTCTTCACAGCAATTAGTTATAGCCTAGCCCGTGAATTATGCAGGCCATGAGGCCACAGTGACTCAGAGTTGCTCCGTGCAACCAAAAGAAACAGTGTTTGCAAACCATGTTGTCCTATTAGAACGTGGTCTTTAAGAAGCCTGAGGGAGCTAACAAGGGCTAACAGGCTATTGGGTCAACAAGTTACGGAAAAACACTCTTCATTAATACTTTGACAGTGTATTTCTCCCTTACTGTACCAGTTCCTGACCCTTGAGCAATCTCAGAATAAATGCATTTTTTTCTCCTGAACATTTTTAT
Source organism: Pachyramphus minor (assembly GCA_013397135.1). Taxonomy (NCBI): domain Eukaryota; kingdom Metazoa; phylum Chordata; class Aves; order Passeriformes; family Tyrannidae; genus Pachyramphus; species Pachyramphus minor. Next base: position 949,073 of record VYXB01010422.1, read on the forward strand.
ACTTTCTTCTTTTAAGTCTAAGCATCACAGATCATTCCTCCTCATCAAAATAGTCAGCTACAAATCCCTCACACTTTGTCCATCACCATCCTCACTCTGTAAAGGAGCTTGCAGAAAGACTGCTCTATACAATAAGTGAAGGGAAGCCCTCTGTAAAAAGTTACTTTTGCTGCCTTTTATCCATGCCCTGGCAGATATTTTCCTTCATCAAATTAAGTCCAGTAAGAATCACCATTTTTAAAAACTTAGTACAGTATGGCTATATACCAAGATTGTCAAGAAGTATTTAAGCATTTTCACAAATCCTTTAACCCAAGTAATTAGTTCCTACAGTGGGGTACTTAACTGTGCATCACAAGGGGAGCTGGGAATCTAGCCAGGTTAGTGTTTTGGTTTTTTGGTTCCCACAGGATATCTACTGCACTTCAGATAACATTGAAAAGCCCCCCTCCACCCCCGCCAAATATATCAGATATAAACACATGAAAGTTGAAATACAAAATAAGCTCAATGTTCAATAATTTCTGAGGGCATTTAATACTTTTAAGATCAATTTTGAAAACACAATTGATCACATCAATCAATTAGAAGCCCTCCAAGCTTCCTTTTACACAACAAAATGGTACTTCATTAGGACTTACAGAATACTAGGAGATTCACATTACATGCCAAAACTTCGCCAACTTAACTCCATGTCAGTACTATAAGATACAAAAGTACCTCCTAAATAAGATCACTACTTATGTCACATTCAAAGGGAACAGAACTGATGGGTCAAGTCAGTTACCTTGCAGTTTTAAACTGTAAAATTGACTGCATTGTTTCTCTTTCTTACTGTTGTTCTGCCCAAGCAACCCATTTAGCTAAACAAAATGTCCTCAACTCTACAGAGAAGATCAGTATCAAACAAAGGCAAATGGCGAGGTTGTTTTATGTTCATCTAGTGAACTCGGATCTATTGCACTTCACAGAAATAACGGGTCAAATTCTCTCTCATTCTGATTCCTCATTCTTTCAGATGTTTTAATCTGGAATGAATGGCCATGTAGCCTCAATGTGGTCCAAAGTTGTGCTTGTTGGTCACTAGTTTAAACATGAAAGACAAATCCTAGTTCATTCAAAGCTTCCATGGTTTCCACCAGTTTGAGTGTGTATCAGATACCATTATTACTGAACTCCACAAGGAGATACAAAAAAAACCTGAAGGACACAATGAAATATGTGAACATGAGGAAATCTTAAAAATAAAGCATAAAATAACTTTAGTATAAATAGACCATTTTGACATACAAGAAAAGCACTTTATTTTATTTAGCTCATACTTCAGGAGGAAAAAAATGCCAAAACTCTGTAGGTAGAGCAAACTTTTGGGCATCCAGATCTCCTTCAGTTGTTGCGCTACAAGAGAGCCCCAGTAAGGGGCAGTGTAAAACCACACTACCTCAGAGGATGCTGCAGAAGACTCCGCTATCAAGAATTATAATCCCTCTCTATACAGGAGTCCCTTAGATTGTGAAGGCCTTGCCTTCCATTTGGCCAGTGCAAGAGACTTTGCATTTGAAGACAGGAACTTGTACAATTATATGCTTAGTGCAAGCATTGTTTTCTCTGTCGAAGACAAAGGCTACTCTTGCTGCAGTTTTCACTTGCCAGTGTATTGGAGATTGCAAATTACACTTTGTAAATAAAAGGATTCTCTCCTTAATGGACAGGCTTTCCATGTACAACATAACATAGGTTTCAGAGCAACTGTATTTTGTTTCTGCATACCTATCCTAAACATCATGAAGAGCCCAGATTTTAAGCTACTTTAAGCTACAGATTTTAAGCTACTTTGAACAATTGAAATATATAATAAATCTGGAAATAGTCACTTAGCTGAAATAATATTGTTATTCATATATCATTTACAACTAAATAAGGAAGCACCTATATCAATACATATACATGTAGTATATGTAGGTTTTTTATTAAGAAAATAAAATATCAAGTCAAACTTTGGCATATGAAGAAAAGCTTAACAAGACTAAGCCTCCAGCTCAAATCCTGCAAAAATAGTTCACAAAATTTTCAGAAGAATCTTAACACACTCCCTGCATTCAGCAAGATTTAACGGAATCACAAGTACATATGGGCTAAAACAAGGGATAGATCACACTGCAATCTTGATACCAGGTCACACAGTAAAGTTGGTCTTGTCTTAAAGGAGACCTTTTTCTGATCTTACTGCTAAAAGAGTCTCTGTCTTAACTAATTTCAGCTCAGTAACTAAGTTATTATATAGCCAAATTGGAAAGCTGAATAAGAAATTACCAGAAAACCAAAAGTCTACAATCCTGGACTGCCAGCCTACAGTGGAAGACCTTAATTTAAGAGGAAAACAACATGAAAGGATTTTTCTTCCGGTTGAAAAGATATCCCTCTCCTAACAAGATCCAAGCATGAGCCAAACCAGAGAAATTTCAGCCCAGTGAAAATTAAAGTTTTAGCTTGGCTATAACACTTTCTCATTTTCATTCCTATCACTTCACACTCTCATTTAAGTGTTTTGTTTGGTAACAAAGACTAATATTTTTAGAGGTACTTCTCAATCCTCCTTCTGTCCACCCAGCAATCATCACCTTCTACACAGCTCAAAGCTTGCCATGGATGCCTTAGTTTTATTCCACAGTCCATTTTCAAAGGACAGACTATCAGCAAATATCTCAACAGCTACGCCTGCAAAGCCAGAGACGAGCAAGGGTCAAGGTGCAGACTTTTATTTGTGCACAAGTCCTAAGAGACCCAGATCCTTAAGCAGCATCCTAAGCAAAGAAATGATAGAAAGAAAACCACATTTCCACAGAGCAGAGCCAGAAGCAACTGCCTGTGCTGGGAAGCCTTTGGGCTTTCTACAGGGCAATCCCTAGCAAGGGCTCTGCCTTACACAGCACTAACTAGAAGCATGTGAACTTTGGAGAAACCCCTTTCCAAAGCATAATTTAAAACAGCATTGAATTATCTTGTGGAGCAAGTCAATATGAGAAAACAGAGTCTGTACATTATCTAAATAATGAAATGGAAATGCAGTAACATAGCAAAAAACAAACACAAACTACACAATAAGCTGCTGCAACTTTCCTACGTGCTGAAGTATCTGCAAGCATAGAAGAATTAGGCTTTAGGGCATTTTAGGTTTTAGCTACCAGTAGCTTTCAGCACGTGAACTGTTGAGAGCATCCTTGTCAACACTATTACTTTCACTAAGCCTGAAACAGCATCAGAGTAAAACATGTTTTTACAGGTTTTATAACAGGGGCCTGAACTAATGAAGTCACAACTCCTGAATGCTGCAAAACAAACTCCCAGCCTAACCAAGTCCTCAGGCACAAGAAAAGCAGCAGATAGTGCACTACAAGGCTTACCTCTCACATTCCTGTGGACTTAGGTGTCTGTATCAATTATCAGACTCTGAAGATGAGACCACAAGTCTGTCCACTTCTAGACTAGGTCACCAGCTCTCTGCTTATAGAGCCACCACCTCTGAGTAGCTTTAACTAAATCAGGTGGTAACACTTCTCCCTCCTGATTGTTTATAAAAGGCCCTTTGAATTCATCTGTATTAAAGTCAACTTCCCCGATCAGATTAGAAGTCCTTGCCTCTTTGCTTCTCCTTTCATCAAAGAATTTGCACCTTTCTGATTAAAGCTACAGATTTAATTACTTCGTAAAAACTAGATTTAATTACTCTATAAAAAGAATCAGGCTAATTGCACTTCAGTTCTCTCAAACTGCATTCACCCAACTTTCCTAGATCAAATCAAACCTATTTTATCCTGTTATCATATACACTTTTTAGAAAATGAAGGAAAAATTAATCCCAAATCTTTCCCAAAGCTACAGAAGCACGGGTCAAGAAGATGCAGTTCATTCAAAACATCATGAAGATGTTTTTCTTAAAATTCCCTGTACATGCAGACTGCATACATTCATTTACTTCACAGAGATTAGTCATGAAAGAAGACGCACCTAAAGTCTCCCCTGCTCCAATCTGAGTCCTGATTAATACAATTAAGTATCTTATGCCTTCTACATCTCCTTTCAGCCTTTTCTTCTTCAGACTGAATAACACAAGTATTTTAATCTTTCAACACGGGGCATGTTTTCTGGAACCCAGATAGCTTCTTCCCCCTGACCTCCTTTTCTGGTCTTCCTCCCCTCAGCTCAAATTCTTCCTTAAATATGCTGAAAAGCAAAGACTATTTTCAAGCTGACATCTCAATTTCTCTCTTTCTCCATGTTTTACTTTCAGCATATTGTTGGCTTCTGTTTTCATCTGTGGTCCACCAAAAACCTAGCTGCTTTAGTGAATAACTGTTGTCTAGCTAGTTATTCTGTATCTTTTTCTTGGTTGTGCCCTACAAGGGCAAAGTCTTTGCCCTGCATTGCATTCTACTAACTTCAAACACTTCAAATGGTCAGGATCACCTGGAACGTTAATCTTGACCCCTGCGGCATACCAGTTTAGCATCATCTATGGATGTAATAAGCATACGTTCAATTAATTCATGAAAATATGGTGTAGTAGCAGAGATGGAAGATAGTCCTGCAGCGTTCCACTTGATATAATCTTCCAGATTACTATTGGCTAAATACTCCAAGGGAGTGCTACTTGAAACAGCCTAAATTCTGCTCAGGGTTAAGAAAATGCAAATATGCTCCATACTACAGATTCATTAAAGAATGACAAGGAAGGCTTGGATAACCTCAGATATATACCAGCTGGGGAGAAATAATTTTAAAAAAACAAAGTGACTAATTCATTATCAGTTGTCTTTGGAAGGGAAAGTGAAATGTAAGAAAAATCATGTAAGGATACATTTTCATTTCCCTTGCTATAAAACACTTTTTTCCCCCTTAAATCAAAGACAATAATACACCAGCTGTGAGTTGTCCACCTGAAGAAGTGCCATTAAGTGTAAGCACAGACAGGGACAGGCTGCATACAGTGTCTTTCTCTCCAGGTATTTTCCATTTCTCCAGTATCCTCCTCTTTTTCCCACCCCTAAAACCTACATTCACAAATAAAGAAAAAACAAGTTCCAGAAGTGATTTTTAATTGTTGACACCTTTAAATCTTGTCACTTTTCTCTGCCTAGTCATTTTCAAATACACTGAGCTGGAGTAAATTGTGTTAACCAGGGAACACATCCACTAACTTTAAATCATTTAAGTACTTGTGCATTATATTGAAATGAATGCAGTAATTAATCTATTTAAGAGTTTTCATTTTAGCTTGTAAGAAAAAAAGGAAAGCCAACCTCGTTTGGAAAACAAGAAGAAAAAAGTCTAATTTGAGTGACTGGCCCCAGCTTCCAGTTATTATTTTGTCTTTTATCAGTCTATGAGATTACAAAGGCCCTTTATCAAACAGAAACTTTCATCCTTGTTAAGAGACTTGAGTACTAACCAAGTTGTTTCTCAGTCATCCTTTTTGATCGAAGTGAACAGGGGGAATTCCTCATGTGGTTATAGTGGGGGAGTAATTTTAAGCCTTCAGATACGTCTCTGCCTCCCTCTCTTTTGAACCACCTCCAATTTTCCAACATCCTTTTCCGAGCAGATCAGAATTAGCAACAAGATTTCAAAACCATTCTCCCTAACAGCATATACAAGATAAAAATCACTTCTTTCTTCCTATCATCACTGCTTTGTTTATAAACAAGATCATATTTCTGCTTTTATTCTCACTATCTTACAACAGGAATTTTCCCGTATATACAGGGTAGCATTATATTACAAACCATTTAAGAATTCTTTCTTGTGCTGGTATAACAAGTTCTCCAAGCAGAATAAACTACAATGGCCAAAGCAGAACTCGTTATCCCTTAGATTTTATTGGTTTAGTGTGAGCATCCCCATTCTTTTTTTTAGGATGAATATACACATGTATTCATTTAATTGACAAATTTTGCCAGCACAGCCAGTGGTGGTGCTCGAATTACACTGTCCATAAGACTCTATTCCTTAGGAACAACAACCAAAAAAAAAAAAAAAAAAAAAAAAAAAAAAAAAAAAAAAAAAAAAAAAAAAAAAAAAAAAAAAAAAAAAAAAAAACATAAAACTAAAACAAAAAGAAATTATAACAAAGACAAAATAGAAAAAGGCTTTCTAAAATATCATTCTCCAGCAAATAAACTGGATTTCTATTCTTCAGGATAAAAAGCAGTGCAATACTTCAGAAAAAGAAAACATTTTATGTGAATGTGTTCAGGCTGTGCATCAACAAATCAGTTGAGTTTCCTCCATCTTCCTCATCAATATATTTCTTCCCCAATGTCCACCACCTGCAAATTTGTACTGCAATAATTTTGTATTTATTAGCAGGCTCCTCATAAAAATATTATGCAGCTAAATGCAGTATAATAAGATCTCTCCATTGTTTCAGTAGAAATGCATCCCTCTTTGATGCTGACTTATTTCTGAGATTTATTCTAAGATTCTAAATGTTTTTAAGACATCTTTGTTGACATTGCAGAGGACTAACATTTTAAAAATCTGGCTGTGATGCAATATTAAATTAAATGTCTTAGAGAGTCTGTTTTTGCAGTTGTGCCTTTGACCAGCCATTGACTGGTCAAATAATGAATTAAATAATTCATTTTTTTTTAGTCAAGTGATTTTTTTTTTTACCTTCTAACAGGTTTCAGTCACAGCTTGCTTTGAGCTTTGAAAAGTTAGCATCTTTTCCAGAACAATAAAAACCTTTCTTTCTTCTCCAGAGACAGGGATTTAATGAGCTCACTGCATTTTGTTGTTCAGCTCCATGGACTGAAACAGGTCCCTCTTTATTACTTTCTCCTTAGCTTTGTTAGCTGGTACATTCATATCTATGGATTTAATACCATAAAGTTCATTGGCTTTCAAAACCACACAGATTTAGGCATGGGTACATGTCAGTACAAAGTCTGGCACATTAACTAATGCAGCCAGTGAAGGTGAGGTTATGCTGCATCAGACAGACTGTGCACTGAAGCACAGTAACACATTTCCTCCTACTAAGTCACAGATCAGATGAGCAAATAGGTGGGAACCATAAACTCTTAAGCCACAAGACGGACAGGCCTAAAAACTTGCCCATCAATTTTCTTAGGCCATAGGGAAAAGCATTGTGAAATTTGACAAAAAAACCCAAACCCTATAACCTGAGCCTATGTGCCAGCTAAAAGACTGGGTAACCGCTCTGGTTGAAATCTCATCTACTCAGAGAGAAGAAAGGAACAGTTTTTAGCCAAAGCAGCTGCCTGACACAATTCAAAGCATGTTCATGTAAGTGCTGATATTGCCATGTGGAAGAACTTGGGAAGATGCAGACTGAAGCAGGCAGTGCTGCCCCTTTTGATGTCAGCCAGCACTCCGATCAGTTTAAGTGGATTAACAAATCCACACTACACACCCTTGGTAATTCTGAGCAGGTTAGCATAGTTGGCTTTCTCTTAACACAGAGGGTGTAGTGCCCCAGCCCAACTCTGCTCTCAGAGCTGGTTTAAGAAGTTCCCACTCTGGATTCCTCACTCCTCGCTGTTGGTTCCTGGTTCTGCACTGCAGTTCCTTGTACCCTCTGAGGGCCGACAGACCTACAAGCCAAGCTGCAAACTGGTCACAGCAGCAGTTCTCCCCACTGACTCAGTTTACAGTACAGGCTTACCAACAGCTGCAGAAGTGCCTGATGGCAATGCTTCAAGAGAGTTCAAGCCCAATATAACCGTTGCTGCCAGAAAGGCATTCTCCCCTTCCCCCCTACTGTGTGCACACACTTGACCCCTTATAGGCCAGCTCAGTACACAGAACTGGGTGAAAACTAACTAGGAAAGGGGTGTAAAATCACAAGGACTAGGAGTGAGACTGCTACTTTCAGCTGCAGCAAGTCTTTGCAGTAGCTTGGCTGTCTCTTGAAATATCACTCTTAGAAAACAAGAAGTTCTGGCAGAAGGGATGGGCAATCCTTAACCAACTCATCTGCAGGGAAAAAGTGTCCATGGAATTATATCCAGATTTGATGAACTTCTGATGCAAAAATGGCTTTGTAGCTCCACTTGCTTGTGCCTTAGGGTTCCCAACACTGCTGTCATACTGAAATGAAGTTTTTCTAACTATAGTTATTATTACTATTTTATGGAAAGCATCCTAACTTAACAAAAGGCAATCTAACATAAAAGGATCTTGCAAGATTCCAATAAAAAAGTCCCCCAACAACCAAACCCACAAAACCCTACCCTGAACTCCCCACCGCCAATTTTCAAACACCCTTCATCTCTAAGTCAAATATTCCTTATCTCATTGAAACACACAACTGACATAGGCATATCATAATCACGAGTTCTACTATTCAATTCTCAAAGTGTTTCACTTTAAATAAGTATTGACCACTTAGAGTGTCTGATAAACTAGTTTTAAAACAAACTCAAAGGTCAGAGAGCCCTCTATATGCAAAGGCTAACAATGAGGTAGAGGTATAAAGATACAGAAAAAGATAAAAAGTCACATAGGGCTTAGTTGTTTTATTACATAGAAAAAGGATGAATCTTCTGCTGTGTTGTAGTTCTGCCTCCTTCAGAGAGGTGAATGGTTATCAAGATGATATCAAAATGTGGGGTTGGAGTAGGCGGAAGAAACGAAATGCCTCAGTGGATTACAAAAATTTTCACTGAATTTCTTTTTTGGTCCAACTCATACCCTTTTAAAGAAATGGGACTAAAATCATGAAGTAAATAAGGCTTCTAAAATTTAGTTATCTATATCCAATTCTAAGCAGATTATTAATACATATATTAAAGTAACTATCATGCTTAGATGAAACAAAAGGTAAAAACCAGAAATGACATCTTCATTGTCAGTTTATGCTATACTTCTAACAAAACAACTCCACTATTTGAAAGCACTGTTTGAGCAGAGGTAAGAATCTGGAGGAATAAGTGACAACGGGAAGACATGTCATATTGTGGTGCTGCTCTGCAGCATGTCAGTGACACCTGTAACATGCCCCAGCTGGCAGGGACACATCACACTGGACAGCAGTGCAGGAGTCCCCACTTCCTCCTGAGATCTCTCTGCCACAGACTTTCTATTCTGTTAACTTGAGTTGTTTGTACTCAATCGATCAGACTTCTTTTTTCCTGCAATATATCAAGTATATATTGCAGAGTATCAAGACTGCTCTCTATGCCAGTAGTCATATTTCACATACTGCTCCTAAAACCTGGCAGAGTTAATCAGTTTAAATTGAAAGAAATTAATATACTCAGCACTTGTACAGAAGTATACCGTCTGAACATTCAGAGTGGCAATTTGCTAAAGCTAGTTTACTGATTAGCAGCTGTTGTTTCTTTCAAACTCTAAACCCATGTATTTAACTAAACTGTGCAAAATCCTGATGTCTCAAATCCCACTAAAGCTACCTTCTCAACACTTGGGGTTTTACCTCAGCCAGTACTCAGCACCTATCTTCCCATTACTGCAGCCATCTTTCAAGAGATAAGTACAGCTCTAAGACACAGCTTAAGCCAAATGGTGAGTGAAACGACAGCCTCTGTATAAGGCAAGACTGGACCTTGAGCTTGCATGTGCAGGCAATATGACAGAATAATTAAATGGGTCAGGGAAGCATGTTGTATCCAATGAATCCAAGCAGATCTAGTGTCCTGCAAGTCAAGTCCTGTCCTTCGCAGATTTCTGGAAAAGCATTTTGCAGACATTCGTTTTCACTCTGCACTCTGCAGGGGCTCCTGCTTAGAACTTTGCCTTGAGACTGCAAGAGAACATAAATCTCTCTGTTCAAAGGTCAATATTTCAAAGTGCTCCAAAATGGTCATTTTGCTTTCAGAAGTAGTGTCAAGGGAAAGCATATTGGCGGCAAAAAGAAAACTCCCAGTAGGCAGTCACATTAGGGTAATGTAATCATGACTCATGCTCCTCACCCATTTCCTGACTAGAGCTGTGCATGATCAAAAGAAAGCCAGCCACAGTAATGCTGCCTCTCGTTAATGTTAGCCAGCTTGAAAGGATTACAAACTACCAGAGAACAAACTCGTTGCAGAGTATCCTATTTAAAGCTTGGTATAAATCGACACTGACAAACACAGTGGCACAACACCAACCAAAACAACAACTTGCGTTTGTTGCAAGAAACAAGTTACAACTTTTTAAGATGAGTTCTCCTCGCTGAACAAACTCTGTCACGCACCTTTAAAACAGTGTAAATCCTTGGGGTGCTTAGGAAGAGAGAAGGGAATATACAATTGCTAGTTAGTATCTAAAGAAATACAAGATACAAGGGCCTTTTGAAGAGGATCACACAGAACTCCCCAGAAAGGTTGTGAAAGAACCCACACATGGGCCAAAGCACTAGCTGGGCTTAAGTGGCTAGTGGCTGTCACCTTATAAGAAAAGCACTGCAAGAGGCAATTTCTATCTCAGTGTTCCATCCTGTTGGGCAGCCTGAGTGAAGTGTGTGCTTTAATGATGCAAATTGGTGTTCATTTGTATAAAGAGTTCTTCAGCAGAAAACAAATTTCAGATCCTTGTTGGTACCTTGGTCACATTTCATTTGTTCCAAAACCCACATTAATGAAAACCCCAAAATTAATCAGATATTTCAACACAAACTAGGCTAGACATTAGGTAACAAAGATGCCAACACCCAGCTGCACCTCTCTGCAGCCCTCACAGGCCCAGATAGAATCACCGGAAAAGACCTTTAGATCATCAAGTTCAACAAGAGAACTCCTTTCCCTCCCTCCTAACTCAGAAACAGAGCCTTACATTCGCAGGTCTCTTTCACTCTCCTTTACAAAGGCCAAGTAACTGCTAAACATGCCCCTCAGTATCAGCCACTCCTGACGAGGGAGATCAAAGGCCAGAGAGATCCTGAAGTTGACCATTAGATACATAATCCATTGCCAAAACCATTGTCTATAAAATTAAGACTGGTCAGCAGAGGCTTTCCACTCTTAGGATGATGAGGAGACCTATATCAGGTGCCTGACAGCCAAATTCAACCCAAATTTAACAACCACCAGGCTTTTTAGTAATACCTCAGCTTACCTCTTACTAATCTCAGACATTTTGTCCCCCACATGATACTGAATGGAGCGGGAGGCAGGGGACAGGTAGGAGAAACAATCTGTTGCACAAGGCAAAAGTTATGCTTAGGTCTGACTAAACCAAATCAGTGAATATATTGAGCCTATACTTTATCCAGGTTGCAGTAATTACTTCAGAGTTCAAAGAATCTGGTTCTGAAACAGAGCAGACTACACCAAGGCTTTATATCGCACTGTGACACTTGCTGCTAGACTGTTTATAGCTCTGTTTGGTTGTCACATGTTTTATTTATACAACTCCAACAGCACAGAAATGAGGTGCAAGTGAACCCTTTGGGCATGGCTGCACCTCCTATTGACCAAGAACGAGCTGTTACCACATGCTGCAAGTCCTTCACACACCGATTCAAACAACTGGTATGGAAGGCAGTGGGGTGGAGGCAGAAAAATAGAAGAACATAATTCGGGGACCTACTTTCCCACGTAAAGGGCACATTTATTTACTTAATCCCTTAATAAGTAGCTAAAATGAAATTCTACCTTTACTACAGGCTACTTAAAGCAAATTTCTAATGGCTCTTGCCATTATAATTCAAGACACAGGAGCTTAATGCGGTTAACCATCCTTCAAAAATTTAAGAAAAGATGACATGTTGTAGAGCCCAGGACAGACACTTACAGTGCTGACAAAAAATTCTGCTCAAACACTGCGGGGGAAGAGGGGGGGAAATAACAACAAGCAAAATAAAACACTACTACAGCAACAACAAAAAAAACCCCTCACCAAACACCAACTCAGAAAACAAATCCACTGTAAAGATGGTCAGAATCCAAGCCACAGAAGTAAGTGCTGAGGTATTCCTGATTTTCTTAGTGTAGACAAAGGAACAGAAATTGAAGTCAATTTCCTTGTCCTGAGTGCAAACCATATCCTGAAAAAAACCCATAACATATAACGCTGTAACAGCGCACCAGGATTGCATTAATTTAAAGCACAGTGTGGAGCTCTCCTCTCTTGTAAAAGTCCATACTGTTTTACAGATAGCCTTTGCAGAAACACAGGAAAGCAACAAACTTTAGCTCCCTGAATTACAGAAGAGCACAGGGAACTTGCATCCGAGGAGGGCATCAACATCTCAGTGTTGCTGCTTCAGTACTGGACCCTAAGAAATTAATGGATAATATAGGGCCTGTTCCATAGACTCTTTGGATATAGCTCATATGGGAAGGAATAGAAATATCATAACCAAAACACTTTGAAGCACAGTCCCAGCAGAAGACATGTACAGTAACTCCTAGAAGGAAGATATTACCAAACTGGCATTCCTTCTTTCCCCTTTGTATATGGGCGCTGGCCAGAGGTATGCTCCTTCTGGCTGTAGAAGCAGTGGGGCAGCATAATTGGGCTCCTTCCTCAGAGCCCAAGGAAATCCTTACTGGAGGAAATTATTAAATTGTTCACCAACAGCTACAAAGATCCGTGTTAAAAGTAGTTCATCAACACCCCTATAGCCATAGTCGTAGTTAAGTTAAAGTTAAGTCTTAAGTTAAACCACATACTTGAGGAAAATGGGATTTTGATGTTGTTGGTTTTTCTCTCAGAACACAGAGTATTAAATACGGTTTATCCTGCAATAATTCGAATCACATATATGTCTTCTTAAACAGAAATCCAGCCATGGACACTGCTGTTAAACTCTTGCCATTCCTGAAAAGACCATAACCCATTCACTTTAGAGAACAGAAGTGGGAAGGCAAAAAATAATTTAGCATGGGAAGAGGAAAAAAGCTCAAACAAAAATGAAAACAAACAAAAAATCTGCACCTAGTCAATAAAACTAAAATTCTCCAAATAGTCACCAGGTTCCCAGGTTAACAGCTGCTGATTAAGTTCACACCTCCCGGGGTGAGTGTTTCAGACTGTCTGAAACAAGGCAGGCGTTTTACTTAGGGTGCTAATAGAGGCTGAAAGAGCATTACATCTTAAAGTGAAATCTCAATTTTAAAAACAAATAATTGTAAGTACCTGAAAAATTCAGAGAGACTCTTAATCTGCCTTGCATTTGGACTGTTACATCCCCAGTGACTTAGTATCCAACAGACAAACTGAGTGCTGCTTTAGAACTTGATTAAGCTTAATAAATATTTAAACTCCCTTAATAACTCTTTCTAGCGACTTTTCTTATGTAGAAGATATAGAAAATTTTCTTAAGCACTTTTTCCAGACACCAAAATATTCTTCTTGTGGCTTTCCACTAAAACTCTGTCATTTGCTATGTACCTGGAAACAGCCATTTTCTCCTTGGTCAGTCACTTCTTTGATAGCTTTAAAAATAACCAAGATGAATTTTTTTTTAAAGTCACTTAGTATACTTCCTTTTTTCCTCTTTCTCTCTTTCAGCAATAATTGAATCAGTGTATTTTATTCATATTACTGGAAGCTGTAACTACTGCAAATCAGATGATCTGAATCAAAACTCTTGCTTTACAAAACAGATGACAAGATACAAACTGGGATATCTGCAATGGAAGGATAGGTCTGTACAACTTGCAATATCCACAGCTCCCTTTCCTGCCCAGTACATCCACTGAAATCTAAAAGAAAATTCTTTTTTCTCTGTCACAGAATCTCACAGTAGATCAATTATGCCTTCTTATACACTAGCTTAATATGCCTGATTTCATAGGAGCTTCTCCCCATTTGAGTGCTCTAAGAGGTACTGTCACTCCCAAGTCAGAGTAATGTTACAAAGACAAGTTGTAGCTTTTTTTCCTGTAGGCATTAGGACTTGTGAACTGCATTGCCAGTGGATGTTCTTAAACTCTTTGCTTTCAATTCATCCATTTCTGTTGGAGAAACCATCCTAAGATGACCTGCACTGGAAGACTTAGGATCAGGTCCAGGAGAAGAAAATCAATAGGTAGATAATGGAAATGAGAGGAAGCGAGTGACTTTGTTTAGTTGTGTCCTGGTTTCAGATGGGATAGAATTAATTGTCTTCCTGGTGGATGGTACAAAAGAGGGTTTCAGAAGAGCCACAAGACTGACACTGTCACTTAGGTTTCACAGAACCATACAACCATCAAGGTTGGAAAAGACCTTTAAGATCAAACCCAGCTGTCCAGCTTCAGTTTGCTAGATTGAAGCTAGACAAAGCAAGTAAGAAAGAAATGTACCTTTTTTGTAACAGCAACAACAATTTACTCAGGTTTATGTAGATTCTCTATTATTTGAATCTTTATTACTTTTTTTCCTTTTTTCAAAGAACTGACCATTATCTAATTCAAACAATTGTGGCAGAGCCAAGAATCACACTGACACAGAACTGGGTAACAACTCTGTAAAGGCCTACAGCTTGTCATAGACAGGTTCCCAATGGTCTGTTCTGGCTTTTATCATTCAAGATATGAAGTATTTTCCCCTAAATTCATGGCATTTCTCTTAAATAATTAAATGTTTTGAAAAGCATTTTTATCTAGGGAAAGCCATACTAAATTCTTAGAGCCTTTCTGTCCACAGATTGTGCTTTCTTGGCCATCAACATGATTATGAAGGTTGAAAGGGCAAATCTCCTGGAAGTTATAAAATGGAGCTCTCATCCAAAATGTTGTGTTTGGAAAGTTCTTATGTTTCGGCAAAAAATAGAAATAAAGAAAAACAAAACAAAACACACCAGCTATCTGTGTTTGACAGTACTTCAAATCCTGCATGGAGAACCTAATGAATTCTTTCCTGTCAAAATGCCATGAACAGTTTGAGATCTGGAAGCTTTAAAAGCTGTTTCTCCTCTGACGTGCAAGCAGAAGGGCACACATTTCACAGCGACTTAGCTTTTTCAAATGAACAAGAAAAACAAAACATTTTAAAGTACAGCTTTCTAACAAGGGTATCTCAGATCCGTGACTGAGGAGAGTCCATGTCCAACTTCAAATACTCAGTTCTGAAGAAAAGCACAATGAAAAAAATCCCATGTGGCTTCATTCACTTTTGGTCAAGAGAAATTGAAATAGTCATTGAATTTGACAATATGACTGTAATTTCTTTTCAAGCCACATCTCCCATATATTTTTACTACTATAAAACTTTACTTTGGGACCACATTTGTACTTCCAGGATATTTACCCAAAAACTACAAACTAAGCTACCTCACCAAATGGACTGAAAGTACAGAGTCAGAGCACCTGAAAAATCATCTGGTACCATTTCAGTCAAGGATCTTTAACGTACTCATATGTACACACAGACAGCTGCTCCTACTTCTGCAGATACCACGCTGATTTATTACAGAGAAAATACACACAATTTCTTAGATGATGCCTTTTTAACATGTCCACCTACTCTTCAGATGTCTTAGAAGCTTCTATTTTAGAGTTCATTTTCAGAGTTGTTTATAAATATCAGACATTGTCATTCAAGCCAACATTTACTATCCTCATTTTGTAGCAATCTGTTTGTTTATTGGGAGGATTAGAAAGAGGTGGAAGAATTTTAACCAAAGTTTTTAAACTGTTTCTCTGATGAGACAGAATTAAATTATGTATTTCTACTTCCCTGCTATACCACAATGCCCTTTACCCCTGTGGGTACACCACCAATCAAAATCTGCATTACTACTAACAAGTTCTAGCACTTCTGCACTTTTGAAGCCAGTCCTGACCTTAAAATTTGTACCTGGGAATGTGTCTTCTCCTGTCACTGTGAATCACCAAGACAGACAATTTTAAGGTGTTAAACTGTATCATTTTTACAAGACTCAGTAGTGTCGCCATCTAGAATTTTCCAAAATCCTCCCTATTAAAAATACCACCCCTATAACTTACATTGCTCTACCCCCACAAACAACTCAACATGCACAAATAACCATCAACCCAATTCCAGAGGAAGGGCAGAACCTTTGCATAAGAACTAGGGATGTGGAACCAGGAAATGGAAAACAGCATTAGTGGTGAAGGGTAGATGCAAGGAACAAAGATATGTAAGCAGGTTTGATGCCTGAAAATTAGCTGACGTAGCAATAGTAGTTATTTTCATGTTTTTCATTTGGGCATTGAAGCCTGCTTCTTTTCTTGCAGATTCTTCAGTTTTATGCAGACTATATCTTTGTATTTTCAGAGACTACCTGAATACATTTAAAGATTTACACTTGCATGGATATACTATTCATACCAAAGGCAGTGTCAAAAGGCTTCCAACTTTTCTGTTGCTGCTTCATTAGATGCTACTCCTGTCTATTCCTCCTATATAGCTGTCAGCATATTCCAGTAATCCAAATATTATACCATGTCACCAAATATCTTATTTACAATGTATATTACTCTGCCAAATAGAGGCAGGATTGCAGTCTCGAGGTAAAATAATTACTCCAATTAAAAGTGAAATTAATTTTCAGACAAAAACCTGAAAACTATCCACAGCATAAATTGTTTGATTGTCTGTTTCAAGAAGTAGGTTTCATTTTTTTCCTCACTGCTTTAGGAACTCCTATAGATTCATAAACTTCTTGGATTCTTGCTATTGTAACTCTTCTTCTTCGGGACTAGAAGTATGTATTTTAAAGAGATCTGTACAGCCCACTGTCATAAAAGGGATTACTTTGTTGTCTTAGCTGTTGTCCTCAGGGGATCTTATCTGAAAGACTCTGGAGGCTGAGATGGGTATTCATCATGCCTGAAGGTACATATAGGCAAAACCACAAGAGTATAGCCTCCCTCCCCACTAAAATCATACCATGCAAGTGGGGAAGGGACATACAGAACAGAGCAATTGCCAAATTACTGGTCTGCTCAGTCCACTATCTTGTTCCTAACATCAGATTCTCTATTCAGGCTGTACTACTTCTCTGTACCACTGATTACTTTGCATTTTATTAATAAGAAACAATTTAGACAGATATGGTAACAGTAACAATCCAAACGTCTCATTTAAGGTTTTCATCAAACCGACTAGATGCTACAGTTGCCTTCCAGGCAAGATGATCAAATTGAGAAAAGTATTACTATCAATCTTTATTTCTGTAGCATCAAAGCTCTAATCACAAGCCAGGTATCTGGTATATTAAGAACTATGAAGACATAAAATGACAACTACAAAATCTCACAGAAGACAGTTCTTCATTTGTTGGGGACACTTAGTTTTATAACAGTATTGTTACTGGTATGAGCATCAGCTCCCTCCTATTTCACCTTCCCACTCCAACTCTTCGGACTGAAGTAAAGTACAATTCTGTATGCCATATATGCAACCTATGCATGGAAATGCTACTCCATTCTTCACTCCATATTCCCATCTGTTTTTAAAATATCTAAGCAGAAGAGATCCCCAGATGCATTACATCTTATCATCTTATGAACCACGGTTATTATTCCAAGGTCATCTAATAGAGGAGCCATAAGCAAGCAAACAATCAGCCTAAACTTGACGAAGAGGACTGATCTTTCCTATCTGGAGCAGAAACATGTGAGCTGCATCTAACATGCAGGACAATCAATAGCACTATTCTTTCCTTGTCCATCTTTCACTTACCATCTAGCTCTCCTACTGTTCAAGCCTTAAACTGGGCTAACCCCTAACATTATTTGTAGTAGCCACACTTCCTTAAAAGAAGGGAAACAGTACATAGACCCATACCATCTTACAAATGAATACAGACAAGTCATGGAAAAGGTAAAAAAAAAAAAAAAAAAGTGCCTTTGCAGAGACCATGGGGTTGGGGAGAAATAGCATGGCTGACCTTTCCATCTAACTACAAAGGCATCTTCTTTTTCCTTCACCCTCACTGTGGCATGTGCAGCTTTTAGTGTCAGAGATGCTTTTGTTTTTATTCTTTGTGGTTACAGAAACATGTACTCTCAAAGAACCAATGAGTCACATCAATGCTTCAAATGACAGGGACCTCATAAAATTCAAATTGATTAAGCTATCATTTGAAATCTGAATATTGAGAAGACTGACCTAACCATTCTCTGTAAATAATTTTTAACCAAACTGAAACTACGCTTTAGTTCCCAAAAGACATTTTATCAAATAATCCAAAAATAAAAGACCAAAAATTAATATTGATGGCCATTCCCCAAGAGAATTAATCATTAAAAGCAGTGGTAAGAGTGCCTGAACAAGATGCTGTTTCTAAATGGTGGTTGTCACACAGGAGACAGCATATTTATGGTGTGCGTCTCAAGCATGGCAAAGGGGAGAGAAAAAGCAAACTAGAACATTCATCTTAAACTCCACCACATTTTGGACGAATCTTTGCCTGGTTTTCAGATCTAATTTACCCAATCTCATGAACAAATAGAATTAGAGTCAAGATAAATCAAAATATACAACGAATCATATTAACTGAGGCAAAAAGGTGAAGTTAAGAGGTTTCTAAAAAATATGTAGACCTTCATGAAAAAGATACATTTAAACATAGACAATTTAGACTTTACTTAAGTAGGACTGCAGATACACATAAGAAGGAATAAAGAATAGAACTTGTTTCTTATCACAATATCTTGATCAATACAATTTAAAAGGTTAGGTTTAGGAAGCATTAGAAGAAAGAATATTTTAAAAATTGTTCTGGTATCTTAAGGATTTTTTTAAGGTTCTAAAATCCTAAAGTGTTAATATTTTGTAAAATCTAAAATCTTTTTGAATGACCTCTTGATGACATAAATGAAATGTGGGAAAAAAGAAAAGAGCAAGAACGTAAATGTGGGGCGAAAATGCCCAGCAACACTGGCATTACATTCCTGTGCATCACTTGGGTACTAATGCATCGTTTAAGTGCTAGAAAAAACAAACACACAAAAAAAATCCTGTCTACTACACAGAAGCTGACCCTGTGGCTTCAGAAAGCCACCTTCTTAAAAGTCAGTAAGGAGTTTTACTAGAATAGGAGAAACAGAAAGTGTTTATTGAGACAAGAAGATCCATAGGCCTCTTCTTCACTAAGGACTTATTATTCATACACTAACAGGTATCAGGGTTTCTCCTAGTGAAGATGATGACTGAGAACTCTGCTGGTTAGAAAGCTGGTTTCACAACCTCTTTGGAGAAATGCTTCATAGATGCTGACTGTGGTGGCAGCAAAGCACCTTTGATCTTCCTTGCAGAGTATCACTGAGAATTATGAATCCCATAATTAGAAATATCGTATGTTGAGCACTAAAGTTACAAAGTCCCAGAATGCAAAGTAAGAAAATCCCAAGATTATATTACTTGTCCAACCATTCTTTGGTTCCTTGTCCATCTGCACCACCCAAAAAGATTATGACAGAGCAAGACCTTCAGCTTTAGCCCAGAATTTCAAACAGATCTTCTCTTTTTGCTACCTCTCACCTCATTCACCTCACATACTGTTTAAGGCAAGAGGCCTATAAGAAATATAATGACCATAATGCACTTATATATGTACCACCATTTTCTACAGGCTTTTTCCAACTTATGGATACTTGCTTTTTCCAGAATAACAGGCTTTAGGGTTTTTGTTGGATTTAAATGTTATACTGTACAGACTTAAGTTAACTGGAAAAAAATATAATTTCAGACTAATAGTTCGCTTTTACTAACTATTTTTATAGTAGTGTCTAATATTCTAATAGGAAAAAC
Organism: Pachyramphus minor; assembly: GCA_013397135.1. Taxonomy (NCBI): domain Eukaryota; kingdom Metazoa; phylum Chordata; class Aves; order Passeriformes; family Tyrannidae; genus Pachyramphus; species Pachyramphus minor. The sequence continues at coordinate 968,750 of VYXB01010422.1, forward strand.
CCCACATGTGGAATGAAGACTCAACACCTGTTTCCTTTGTTTAAGGCACAACACAAATCTTCAGATACATATAAAATTCCTACAGCAAAACAGTGAGCAAGGGACTTGAAACATCTGGTAGTTCAAAGGGACAGGAAAAAAAAAATACTATTTTGGTCTTTTAGGCAAAGACATGAAGTAATATTTATTTTTAGAAAGTTCTCTACAGATTACTTAAAAAAAATTTAATTGCCATCTAAATGCATCTAAACAAGCTTGCGGACTTGACTAAGCAAGTCATACCTAGTTTCAGCTTGTCATCAGCTCTTATATCTCTACAGAAGGTCAGCTGCTGTTTACATGTAACCACAGAAGAGTTCACTTAGCTCATTCCGAATGAGCCCCAGCACAGTAACTCACAGTATCAGTCCATATAATTTCTTATCTGCCTTGTTCCCCGTTGACCTTTAAGATAGAAATCAAAGCAGTGTATCAGACTTGGTGAGCTTTCTCCTACTATTCAGTGTAAGTAAACAGCATGAACACAACATTTACATAGTTAAGTTGTATGTTACTGTACCACCCACAGTGGGGGTTGAAACCCTTAATGTGGCTCCCTGGCATTCAAGAGATACTAGTCATCAACTTTTAAGAGTATTGTGCAATTTTCATGATTTCAAAGGTAACTATAACAGTAATTCAAATTACTTGTTCTAAATATACATTTCAGTGAAATGGTCTCGCATAGAAAGCTACAAAGATCATGAAGATATAATTTAGTTTGAGTATTCACATTTTCAGATCTTCAGGTACTAGAAGGTGCTACTTCACTATAGGCTTAACCTGTAAATGGCCTGCAAATGGCTTATCTCCTCTGTTTAAAAAACAAAAACAACACAAAAAGGAGTCAAACACATTCAGCAGTTCCCTAGCCTCTATAAAGAAAAATCTCACAGTTGCTTACTAGCTGTACTTTTGTGGACTTAACTAGTGGCAATACCATAAAACAAACGTTTGTTTCTATAGTTGACTATTTATTCCATAAATGTCAACGAAACCTAAGTAAAGGTATAAATATATCTCGTCACTCTGGCCAACTCTGTCCATTTGTAATCATGTCATTACATCTTGGCAGTGTGTTTTCTGAAGCTTTACGGGCCTTGATTTAACCCTTGAACTATGAGGAAGCTAGTCTTCCTGTCAGCCAGGTCCAGCTGCTCCTGTTTAGAGTCACCTTCCCAGTATCTTTGCTCGATAACCTTATGAAGGTAAATGCATAACATTGTAAAATATTGTAGGTAATGCTTATCTGCATGGATGTCATCCAGAAATCCTTCTTATTTTAACACAGCACTAAAGGTATGTCTCTTCATCATAAGCTTTACCTGAGCTTGTCCTCATTCTGCCACCCTGCTTCACACAAAAGCCTGTACTCTGTAGGTGGTGCTTCAAATCTGCTCTCACTGGTCTACCCAGACACCTCCCTCAGCACCAGTCAGATGCTTTCCCTGGCTAGCAACTGGTCTGCTTTGTAGTGAGGGGAAATAATTTAAAAACATTACAAACACAATTCTTCCCATATCTTCATTTAAATTCAGGCTTGAGTTTATTAGGGAAATTCACCTTGCTATCACACAAACTAACAAACACAGGATATACCTTCAGCTGACTGTCATTCCTATAAGTGCTCTACCCATGGGGATACCACGGCTATTAGGTACGGGCCACCCAACTGGTTCAGTTTTACCACTGGGAGAAGAAGAGGTAGCCAGCTCTTCACAAAATGGTGAAGATCTTGAGAAAATACATTTACTCTGACTTGATCATTGTAAGAGAAAAAAAAAAAAATTATGCTTCTGCTTGATTGTTTGTTACCAAAACAGTAACATCTGCATGCAGGAGGGTGAAAGCCTGTTTTTGATGTTTTGCATCATTATCAAAGGCAAACAGGCACCAGGTGACCCAATCCACAGCAATTCTGCCAACTAGGGCGAGAAACAGGAGGATGAACTTGTCAGAGAGCATCACTGAGCCCCTGGGACACAGCCTCACCGACAAGAAGTGAAGGAAAACTTGGTGGCAAATTCTGCATGGCAAAGGGAAATTTGTTTTTAAATGTGAGTTCCCTTTTCTGCCCCAAACTATTTCTCAAGACTTGGGCAGAGGACCAGAATTTCTTCTATAAGGAGCCACCTAGCTTAGAAGACTATAAACCAAAGCACCATACCCAATTATGAAAAGCTGAGATCAAAACATGTTTTGCCATGAACAGTGGCTTCTGTTGGTTACTGTAAAGCTGATATAAGTGGTTTGGAACAGTTTTAGACGCCTCTTTGAAGTCAATGTGACATTTAGCCACAGTATTTAAATAGGGATGGTGCAGAGCCACACTGCCTCAGGGAAGGAGTGGCTGTGGGCTGTCTCTTAGGGTGATACCCATCTCTTTCCTTTCTAAAATTCACCCAGGCCACCTTCTGGTGATCTTGGCTGGCTTTACCAATCACAGAAGAGAAGCAGAACCATGCAGGTAGTTTCTGCAGCCAGATTTTTACTTCTGTGGATGCACGAGAGCACAGTAACTGTGATTATCTTTAATCTAAGGAGAAGATAGGCCCTATTGTTTCCTTCCCAGATACCGCTGGCTTATGCTGAGGCCAGGAAAAATCATTCCCTTCAGTACTATCCTACTACCTAAGAAACTGCTCAGTTCCTCTCCTCTGTATGCTGTAATACAAAACAAATGTTCAAAGCAAGGAGTGTTATGAACATATGAGTTTTCTCCTACTTTTCTTAATATTTCTGCTGAAAGACTATTTTTAATATGCCACAGAGCTCAAATAGATCTTAAAGCTAATGCTAAAATAGGCTGAAGCCTTTCACTTTAAAAATAAATCCTTGCAACAGTAATCACCTGCTGATACATGCTTTTATGTTTAGCCAGCTGCTGAGATGCCACATCTGTCACTTCTTGCTTCCAGAAATGCACTTTCCTTTTCTGTAGGGAAGGAGAAAATTCTGCTCCTAGAATTGCACTGAGTATCATGCTGCCTTTTTTGGTATCTCTGTCATTCCTCTAAACATCTGAGCCATGGTACATGGATTATAAGATTTCTGGCAGTGTGTATCTAAGGAATTTTTCAGCTTTAAATTTTCATACCTTAAACCTTCTGATTTTTTTCCTCTACTTTTTGCTGAACAATGTTACATCCTTGCGACATATTTGTAACTGAAAATAATGGTTTATGAGTGAGTAATTTCATTCGCGGGAACATTCTTTGTCTCCCTCCTCCAATTATTTTTCAAAGGAATGTAAGAGATCAGGATCATATTTGTCACATTATGCATTTCATTATAAAACCTCTTCCTATTTTTAAAATGTAAGAGCAATCTACAGTGACGCAAGTCCTAAATTAATTGCTTCCTCTATTTTGGTCTCTTTTAAATTTCAACTGAAAAAAATTCAAGTCCTTCTTATTAATCTACAGCCCACATTTCTTCATCAGCAACCCAACGCAAATTCTGCTTGAGTTCACGACTTGAACCCTTTGCTCTACAACCAGCATCACTCCGGGCCACTGACTTGCTCCAAGCGCCGTGCCTGCCCTCGGTCCAGGTCCCGGTCCCACTCCAGCCCCAGCCCCAGCCCCAGCCGGGCATGCAGTGGTGGTGCATTCAAGAACACGGTTATTCTTAGACCCACGCAGGAAGGTGCGGCAGGGGGAAAAGGGGACATCCCTCACAAAAAAACCGCAGGCTGTTTCAGGGGGGTGTAAGCTAGGTATGCCTTCTGCCTCCAAGGCAAGGACAAAAAAATCAGGTATGCCAAAATACAGTGCCAAGGAAGTTTGAACCAGTTGTAGGAGCAAATTTCAGCTCGGAATTTCAGTGATGTAGAAACGCCCCGAGACGGTCTTCCCGACAGCTCGGGCATGATCCCTCCGAGCAGCCAAACACGATCATTAATGTATTCTCTCCTGGCCACCCCGAAATGCGTCGGCCCCCTCCCTCCCAGCCCCCAAGCTGGCGCTGCGACCCCGCCGCGGGGCAAGAGGGGCAGCGCCGGGGTCCGGAGGCGCAGCCCGGCCCGGCGGCCCTCCCGCCCCGCGCCCCGCTCCCCA
>VYXB01010422.1:972994-1040759 GCA_013397135.1 Pachyramphus minor
TTTTCTTTTCTTTTTTCTTTTTTCTTTTTTTTTGAGCTCATTGCCGGGGTGCGGGCGGGATGCCTCCCTCCGGCAGTGTCCTGCTGAAGCCCTCGGATGGGCAGCCCCCGTCCCCCGAGCACGGTCATCTCGGAGGTGTGCTTAAAAGCTGATAATTTTTCGGCTCAGCCTCACCTCCTCGACGCCGCGATCCTTCGGGATGAGGCTTAGCCCGCTCTCCGCCCGCTGCACTCATTCATCCTGCCTGTCCTCCATTATTTATGCGTTGTTAAGGAGCGCTTGGGCTTCCACGACTCCGCGGTCTGCGATTTGCAGGTAAACGGCAAACATTGCGAGAGCTGGGGAGGCGCAGGGGCGTCTCCCCCCGCCCAGCGGAGGGGCCGGAGCGGGGCGGTGGAGCGGAGGTGCTGAGCGGGGTGCGGAGCATCCAGTCCCGGCTCCGCGGGACCCACCTCGGCTAAGAGTCCTGTAAATGAAGGATTTAAGGGCACCTGCCCATCTGTTTTATACAAGTGAAACTGCCTTGCCCAGAACAGGAAAGGGCTCAAAATAGCTGTTGGCAGTCCAGCAGGTTACTGACTAGGAAGCCCATAAATACTGCGCTGATGTTAAATTTTTTACAGGTTCCCTGCTTAATCCAGATAGAGACCCCGCTATTGTTTCACTTTTCCCAGTGACATCCTCCCAAAGGTTTCTGTTGGCAGGTACCTGTACTCAACAATCTGTGCCTGACAATTTTACCAAAGGATCATTTTTCAAAATGTTACTTTTGGCACTGCCATGCAAGCACTGCATATGCCCTTATTGAAATATTAAGTGTGGTATATACCTTACGCGGGCTAAGGTATTTTTATAAATATTTGCATAATTTTCATTACATATGACATTTTAAAATCAATGTAAACAGTGGATGCATTGTATATAAACGTATACTTAATTTAAAATATGTTTACCTGCCCACATCTGGGTGAGAGAATTTTCCCCTTTGCTCTCTTTGTGTTGGAACATTTTAACACTAATACACTTTCCCACAGGGCAATTGTATTTTCTTTTTTGTAAATACAGTGCCCAGATTCAGAGAACATGATCATTTCAAGGTGTTGAGACTGTAATATTCAGCATGCCTGTGGACCGCTGTGCTCTTACACATACTGGGCAGGAAGCATCATGCCATACATAGCGGTTTATATCCCGATCCTGCTGTGTGAAATAAAAGTTTGCAGAAAATAGTGCCCTTTCACATGATAATTCTTGTTGCTGAACTATTTTTAGTTCTATGAAAATCTTGATTTACATAACATGATTAAAAAAAAACCAAAACAAAAACAAATCCCAAAACAAAATACCCCCCCAAACAAACAAAAAAACATGTGTCAGTGTAATAGCTGAGGGTGAAGTTTCTTGCTCCGTAGGAGCAAGAGCTTCATGCAAACAGTCCCTCCCAGTGCCCAGTGTGCGGCCCCCCATCTGGGAGCAGGCAGCGACCAAGCAGGTGGTTGGAGGCAACAGCCCCACTGCTGCCCGAGGGATTGGGATGGCTTTGTGCCCCAGCCTCTGACAGCACTGAAGGCATGGCCAGAGTCTGCACAGTTCCAGTAATTCTTAATTGCTATTGCAGAAGCCAAAGTAAATTTGAGAGCAGCCTAGAGGCTGCTCCCAGTTTATGCAAAAGGACAGTCAGAGAAAACAGCTATTATAAAGTTTGTGTAAGCAAAAGAAAAAAGAATTCTGTAATAGTTCCTGGCTTCTTTGGATATGTTTCCAACTTTGCAGTTATTCAATTATTTATCCTGCGTGAGTGTACTCCACACTACTTTTAATCTACCAATTCTACTCTTGAGACTACTTTTTCATTTAAGAACCTAATTTAAGTGGTTTAGACCTTTTTAAAAGGGTTACTGTTGATGACATTGTTCATACTTTGTTTTAGTTCAGAAGGACATGTGTGTGGCATGCATGTGTGTGGCACCATGTGCTGAGGCTGAAGAAAATCCACACAACCGTTTCTGAGGACAAAAGAGACAAACACATGGATTCATTTGCTATAATAACAGGCTGGCAACATTTGACAGTGGTGCACTCAAAAACTTGTCTCACTGATGTCACACATCCCTGCCTCTTCTGAATACTTTCCTCGGTTCCCCTCTTCAGGGCTAGGTTTCAAACCTCTATGTGCCACTCTATTGCACCACAGTTGGTTTTACTCAGGTTTCTCTCTTGTGCCCTTTCAGGTCATGACCTCCTGCATCTCTGATCTGTGGCACCTGTTCTAGCTTTTCCTCTTCAGTTTCCCCTTGTCTCCATCTGAGATTCATGCTTGTTTTCACTGTGGTGAGGAGATGAACTGCTTTACTATAGCCCTAAAAGCTGATTTGGCCCAAAGGCACAGCTGTGCCATTTTTGCTGGTCGTGTATCATTGCTGTTACCTTTTCCAATCCCATGTTAGCCATCCCAAGGTTATCAAAGGCGGGCTGCAGCCCCCAGCACAAGGAGCATGTTCTTTTCCCTGCACTGTGCCCAAGCGTAACATCATAGGCCATAATGATACTGGTTTGTTCTTCTGTGTAGAAGCAAAGAACATATTAATAGGAAAGTGTCAATGCCATTTGTGTTTTGAGGCAGTAATGGTTTAGAGCAAAGCTTCAGTCTCTCTGCAGAAAAAATGCTGATCCTTTCCCCAGCTAAGCATGCTATGAGGAACCCTGGAGGACAGATATTTAGGGGCCAGAGGCAGAACCAAGGTTCCTAGGAGAACTTCAGTTCTGAATAACTTCTTACCAGCTAAAGTATAAGCATTATTGCTAACACACAGTAATTGATCAGCAGGAAAGAGTGATGGGATCCTCTGCTGTTCAGTCTCTTTTATCACAGATTTATGCCCTCTCTCCTTGTCATTTCAAACCTCTCTCATTAGGAATTAAAACTGCAGTTTAAAGCATGGTCTTGAGATTCCTAAATGGCAGGCCTACTTGAATACTTAAATACTTGAATACTTATGTCCCTCTGATATCTAGAGAATTTGAGTATCTGTTTAAGTGCTTTGCTGAATCAGGACAACTTCTATTCGTCATAATATTGGGTTTATTTATATATGCCCAACTCAAGTGTGTGGTGCTTTTACTCGTCTTTCAGCTAGAGCTAAACCATGAATTTAGTGAGGTTTGTTAAGCACTCTGTTATGCTTTGAAATTGTCTGTTTAAAAGCTGTACTTTGACAAAGGTTTCGTGATCCTTAAGTATACATGATTAAACATGAGCTCTGGAAACTAAGTTTAAATTAATGTAAACACTCTTCATACTACCATAAACAAGAAAATGCAACTAAAATCTTTCTCAAAAACTGTCCGTTTCCCAGTGTTCTTGAAGATTGCATTCTGAAATACTAGTGCTAAATAGTGTTTAACAAACTACCTAGGAATGGTCTAAATATTTGCTCTTTTTTAATAATTCCTGTGGTTTACCAATGCACATGTATCCAAACCTACTACATTTCTGATAAGTTACTTTATAGAGCAACTATACTATAGACTACAATAGAACTGTAGGGTCAGAACTGAAGGGGCTTTGGGATCATCTAATCCACACTGTGTCCTGATGGAGGATCAAGCACTTGTTGGCATGCTCTTTTCCAGGGGACACACAGTCCCTTTAGAGTTCCCTAAAACAGGCTGCTACATAGTGCACACAAATTTGTCTCCACAGCCTTTTACAGTCCCTCCCAGATCCCTGTGGCACTGTGGGCAAATGGGTCAACCACGTACCCAGGCTATTCCTGCACATTTCCATTTATCCTCTGTTCCTAAAATCACCCACTGATGGAAAATCCACAACCTCCTGACATAGCTCCATAGTCCCATTTTTTCACTATCTGTATTTTTTTCTGTTTTCCCAACAGATACACAACTTACATCTGTCTTGGCTGCAAATGAGTCTAATTTCATCTCTCAATGACCCCAGTGAACAGTGAGACCATCTTCTTAATAACAATCCTATTCGGAGGCTCTTATTTTCCCTAACTTTATAGTTTCTCCTCACTGTTTGCTCTTACCAATGGAAAACAATGATCAGAGCTACATCATAAAGCTTCTTTTCATGGAAATTATTATACAGTATGGGAAAGCAAGAATATGATCTGACTGAGGGAAAAAATCTTCTGCAACTTGTTTGCCACAGATTATCTCTGTAACTGTCACTTTGGGAATTTCTATAAATAAAATCACTATCACTCTTCTGAGAAGTGAGTATTTACTACCATTTTTTAAACAATGAAAAAATACAGATCTGTTTTTCATCTAAATTCTTTTTATATTTGAAATCACTCAGAGAAGAGAGTCCAAAGAAATGTGGTTAGATTTGACGAAAAGAAGTCTCCCACTGGGATATTTAACAGAATACCTAGAAAACAGTGTTGAAAGACTTATAATATTTGGAACCCATTTTTTGACTCTTGTTCCATGACCTCTGAGCTCCAGAGGTCCTTACTTGGCTTTAACTCATTATCCTCCATGGTGATAACACCTTGGAGCCAGGGGAAGAAAGAAGGACTAATTGACCAATATTTTGAGCAAGGCTTTTGCTTGACCTTGTGCATATTAGTGATGGATGTTTGACTTTCAACTTTTTTGATATTCAATCGCTGCACAAGATTTGGCTTTGCTAGTCTGCCTTTTCTTTTGCTTTCTCTACTGCTTTGTGAAATGCCAAGTGGAAGCACGGATGTGTGCAGGCACCAATCTCCCCCCTCTTCTCAGTCTTCCCAAGCTGCCCAGTAATGCCTGGAGGAGTGTATGAAGTGAAGTGGTGATTCAGCTGGTGAAAGGAGGTGGTAATTCACATACTGGCCCAAAGGGCCTTTCCTTTCTTTTTTCGCCTGCTTTCTCTGGTCCTCTAAGCTCAGAGCACTTTTGCTTACAGAACACCTCAGGGAGATGACAAAAATTCCACTGTGTTTGGCAGGAGGGCATGCAATCAAGTGTCTAGTGCCAGTCAAATGCCACTGTCTATGATCACCAGCAGCTTCAAATACATCACTAATTAATTTTCAATAAAAGGATGTTCATGGCTCTTTTAAGCTTAGAAGGGGAAAAGTAAGCCAAAAGTCGTTTGAAAGGATATGGCAGTAGGTCACATAAATGTAATAAATGGACGTGACATCGAATAAATATTATGTTTATCAAGAAATACAATGAAAAAGAAGAGTAAAAGAATGATGGGAGCTCTGCAAAATGTTGTCTTGCTTAATACAAAAATTTACGCATACCAATCAGCATTTAGGGACTAATTCTGAAACTGCTGAGTATTCTTCCCTTCTGTTAACTGCTGTGGGTGTTGAGAGCACCTGGCATCTTGAGAAATCAGGCTCTTTGGCGGTTTTAATTTAGTCTGACAATAACGCTGAATAAAAATATTCTTGGGGATAGCCCACAATTATACAGCATGAGCTCATTTCTTCATTATAAAATGTGAGCTGAAACCATTCATACCTGCCAGCCAATATTACAACAGGCAATTCCAGTTTTTCATTGCATGGGAAAAGCACTAGCAAGCTTTAATGAGTTTCAAAAATAGCTGCCACATCAGAAAATTGCAATGGTTCTTGTTTTCCTAATGTGAATACCTGTTCAGCAGACGTCGCTTAAACAATGGCATCCAAATAGACCAGGGCATGTAAAATAGCTACCTCTATTTGTCAGCTGCACACCCATTGTTTTCAGTCAGAGCCTGCAGAGCAGCTTCAGCTGTACATTCCTGGGAAGTGAATAATATCAGTTGAGATTACGCTACAGTACCACATCTATTACAAGCACATTATAAAGATTGAATATAACCTAATTAGGAAATGCTGAAGTCGGCTGGGTGTGGATATGGGCTGGGAAAGAGTCATTTTACATGACCTTCACTTAATGAAAATGAGAGTTCATAGAGGATAAAGCAAAGGTAAAAGTGTAGATTTCAGTCCCAAATCATGATATCACATGGGCATCCCATATTCCTCACACCCTTCCTGCTAAGCTAAACAATTGCTCCCCAAGTTTCACTTTCCTTAAACTCCTTTGTAAACACTTTGTGAATCCAGCATGGCAAAACAAATTTGGTCACATTCTTAATTTTCATGCAGATTAGAACTAGAGCTCTATTCTGACTTGTAGCGCTGGAAGGAGGAGGCTACAGAGGGAGGCAGGGAGTTTCATCTTCACTGGATAAGTAAAGGGTCAAACTCTTCCAACAGCTTCATGGGACCTCCCTCTTCTTGTAGATCTGCCTCTTCTGACACCCTCTCTCATCTTAAGACAGGGTTGTTTCGTTGTTTTCTGCTGTCAGTCTTACCACAACATCATGATCAGCATCATGGGATTTCACAGTTAAGAAAATCTGTATCGGCTGCCCCTGTATCTGCACGTTGTTAGCCAGGCATGCTGCTGGCTAACAAGTCACTGACAAAATGCCTTCAAACATGTCTCATGTCTTGCATTTACCTCCTGGTTCCAAAATGAAAGCTGCCTTAATGCCAACAGCTGGAACAGATCAGCGCTCCAAGATGGATTCATGCCTTACCACTGATTGGAACAGAGGTTGCAGAGAGGAAACTTCAGCACACCAAGCTGAAAGTAGTTCACTGTGTTTATGGGACAAAGTCTCATCTGTACAGGTACTCACAAAGGACAGAGCAGCTTTCCCATAGCACACCACAGAATGGTGCAATTGAGCATGCAGTCAAAACCAGTAAATACAAGCTCAGACATCGTGGTCTGTCCCATAACTGAATACAGCACCAGAGTAGATACACTTGAGCAGAGCTCTGCTGTTCATGTGCTTAAAATCAACAATTACCCATTTTCTTTGCCATGAATATATTTTTGAGATCCTGTTCCCACCAGAAACAAAAGAATTATTCATCTTTTTTTATGCTGGCCTTTGCACATTAAATACTATGAAATTGATTCTCAGCTGATTTTACTGGAAGTTGAGAATAAATGTTAATATCAATGACATGATGCTGGTGTGAAATTACATTCAGGAATCACTTAAAGAAATGCACCACATAGAGATGTGCCTTCGCTATGTATTTACTACAAGGTGCAGTTATGCATCTTGTAATGTTGCCAGAGGACAGTTCCTGTCCTCTGCCTTGTAGATTGGAACTAAATCTGCTTCTGCCTTAGACTCTATAAACACTGAAGACTTATTTCTTCTCACAAATGGGATTAGATCTGTTTATCAAAATCTGCATTTAAAATGCAAAATTAAATTACCTGTTCCACAGTCCTACAAATATTCTCTAGTTCATAACTTACACAAGTCACAAACAAACCTTAAAACCACCAAGTCTCCCAAGATTGTAAAGATGTGACTTTTTTTTCTGTTTCCCAGTGTCCTCAGAGTGGTGAATTGAGTTGCTACGTTATTTTTGAAGCACTAGTTTTGAACCTGTTGTCTGTGGGGCCCTGTTGCCCAATTCTGAGGGTCTTATGAAAGATAAGTAAGAAAATAATGCTTATTGTCAGTAGGTATGGATCTGCAAAGGAAAATTTTTGGGAGTCTGCAATGTGAGAAAGATGGAAGTAGCTAATCCAGGACACACCTTTTAGACTGAAAAGTATTAGTGGAAACAAAATACAGGAAAAGCTTAAAAATGGTTAGCATGATAAAATATGAAATAATTTTTTTCAAAAGATACCTCCATTTCATAAGATACCTAGTGCATTTTCAGCAAAATGTCTCGAAACCTAATGACAAGTATAACTGTTATATATGTTTTAATTTTCATAATCTTCACATCAATTATGGTAATGTTTTTACCTGTAGTTCTGTTATATAATTAGATGACCTGACGTCTGGCTAAACAAACATACCATATGTGATTAAAACACTGATCAAATTGCACAGGGTAGTAATATGACAGTGCTGGAAAAATTCATTTGCTTGTGATAAATAGTGGGGGTTTTTTCTCCTCAGACAAAAATACTTTCATCTGAAGAATATAACCATCATTAATTCCTTCTTTCCCTTCCTCCCCATCCCACACATATATAAATATGTTATTGTTTTGGGAGATCATTTGGGAAGCAAAGGGACTAATCTTTTTAAATGTGTAAACAGCCTACAAACTGGCCATTAACTACATGCAAATGGTGCATTGCAAGTGTAATAAGAAAATACCCACTTAATTCAGTAGGAATTTTGTCTGCATAATTCCTGCTGCTTGGTCTAGAACCAGGTGCTTGTGTTTTGGTGGAATTTTATCACTTAGTGAATATTTTAAATCCTATTCTGTTTTAGCTAAATTATTAGTTCTCAATAACCTCTTAAGAAAACTGGTATGACTGGAAGACATATTTTAGTGAAGAAAGATGTGTACCAAATCTTAATCAACAGTCTTTCTGCTGATTGACATAATTCGTTTTTCTTAAGTAACCACAACACTTAGAAGTTTTTATTTGTGATTTGTCATGTTAAATGTTGACTTTTGTTTGTTGGGGTTTTTTTAATGGTGTCTACCATAGGTGTATTACACTTATGTCTGTCAAAACTGCTGGAGTGGAACAAATAGAGTCAGTTAGTAACATCTGCCAGTTTGCTAGAAACACAGGGAGTGGTTTATTTGCAAGATTTTCATTACTTGCAGCAGCCAGCACTCTGAAACATCTAAGAACAGCTCCTTCTACTTGCTCTAAATTTTCAGAACGCTACAGAGAGCTATGTGTTAGCTGAAACCGGATTATACATTTAAGTGGATATCATCTGATGACGGAGTTAAAAAAAAAGTGCAAAAGTTTGTTTCAAGTCCTCCTGTAAGTACAGTCAATATTGAATCTAATGAACCTTTCCAGATCTGAGCTAGCACTGTATATAGAACAGAAAATCACACTGCTTTCCAACCATTTGTTTATTCAGTCTGACTTAATACTTATAAAATCTGTTGCATTAATCTTTATATTTGACTTCTGTGTGTCTGTTCAAGGCTATAAATCAGAAAAAAATGAAATTGCTTGCAGTACCTAGTTTTCCTCCATTTTGATCTGATTTATAAGAAGCGGGAGTGTCTTTTTTTTCCCATTATCTTTGAGTTCCTTAAAAATATTTCAGGTAGATTCATCAATTTTCAGTTTAATGTTTGAGCCGCATCAACTTAAAGCTGGGCTGTTAGTGCTCAGCTTTGGATTTCAAGCCATGTGTGGTTCTCTTGTATTTCTATCCTTGAAGAGATGACTTTTCTACTCAGTCTATTCCATCTTTACCTGGACTCCTAACTGACCTGCAAGTTGCAGTTGTATATTTTATGCACTTTAGGCGGAGCTTTTGGGAAAAAAAGACTTTGGCACCTTGGAAAAATGTCATGTGATGACTCTCTGATGACACGTCCAACTATGAAAAAAACCTGCTTAAAAAAATGCATCACTGGAAAAAAATGCCAGAGCAGATTTCAATACATTCCCTAGTGAATCCCATCAAGAAAGGAAGTTGTCTTACTCAGTGTTTACTCACAGCCAACCAGTTCCTGAAGTCTTGAACAAAGATTTACTCAGGCTCTGATTTGGTAGGATGTTTACGTGGAGATGCAGAGGCAATCCTTCCTGAAGGGATGCCAGAACTCTCAGCATTTCCAGTGGTTTGGAGAAGGAAGGAAAGTATCAGCTAGGAGGAGACAGAGGATGGGATTTTGTTTCTGTGTCTCATATTTACCTTAGTTTGGCCTTGCTTACTATTGTATTGTTTTTATTTTAAAAATTAGTCAGAATTTATGGAGCCTTTCAGGAGGATGTCCAGCAATCTGTGATTCATGACATGCTGCAGAAATTGCATGCTGATTAATAATACCCTATCTGCATGGAATAGCACTTCTGAGATGTGAAACATAAGAAGTGCTGACAAATCCTTCTAACTTAATTCTGTCAAAGACCCATTTGTGATGTGCAGCCTTTCAGAGTATAGGTCTACCCCCCCTAAAAGGCTTCCAAAATATTTGGTGGTGCTCACAGGCCTCACAGAACCCATCCCTCCACATACTGACGTACAAGAAATAAGGGGTCCTATTTAAAGTTATCTGAAAAGCTGTTGCATATTTAAAATGGAAACTTTAAGGTTAAAATTTTAGTCTATAAATCCAAACACCATGCCCAGCACTCGCTGCTGTGGAACAGTCCCAGGGATTTTGCCTGGGGGAGGTAATCTTACAGCCCACTTGAGGTCAAAGGGAAGTTTTTTGACTTCAGGGAGCCCTCTCCCTGGTAATATATCTACTAAGATTTACAAGTTTGGAATACATTGACTAGCAAGTTGTTTATATCTAATTTTAAATCACACTGTCATTTAGAATCAATAAACTCCCACAATATTAACAAATTAACAGTATTAACAATTAGGGAAATTAATTTTGAAATATGCGGTCTCTTCAAAGTAAAATGGAAATAAAAATGTAGAAAGGAAAATGCCATTAAAAGCAAGATACTAAAATGATGCAGCATGGAACCAGGTGGGCTTTATAGTTCATTATTAGGTCCCATGGAATTTGCCCTGGTAATCAGCCTTTCTCTCCCTCTGCAGTTGGTGCCTGTAATTAGGGATAGATTGGGGGACTTTGCTGCTGAGATTTGGCAAAACATGCCCTAAAGGGTAAGTGCTGCCTGGGCACCAAATTGACTTACCAAAACATAGTGCCAATGACATTATAATGCATGCCTTACTGTTGGGGGGGATTCCTTTTCTGCAAGGTATGAAAGTTTTACCCTTCTCAACAGCAATTACCTGAAAGGAAATTACTGCCTGGAGAGATAAATACTGATCTGAACTGAATCACCTTAGAGCTAAAAAATAATTTTGTGACATGACAGTCAACACTAGAGAAAGATAAAGAAACATTGAACTTGTGCATTCCAGCACTTCTCATGTGGTAGTATTTCCATGTGCTGTAAATAGCTCTGGCTTCAGCAGAGAAGTACAGGATATTGTAAACTGAAACACTTCCTAAAAAACACAATGCCTGCACAGGTGCAGTGAGCCAGCAGGATGACATAAAGAGTTATTCTGTGACGCTCATCCTCACAAATATATGTCTCTTGATCTCTCTGGCCATAAGAAACTCTTTGGGCTCCTTTCCTCTTAACATTGAAAACTCCAACATGCGAAGAATGTTTTCAAACAGGATGACAAAGCTACATCCTGCATGGATTTGAAAGGAATTGATTGCAACGAGCAGGCAATAGCCCATAATATCCTTCCTGCTCAGTTGGCCCTCCTATCGCTGCTGATCTCAATATGGGGAAGTCCCAAATAAATAGGAGCTTTAAACTTCCCCTGTTGTGCTGCATTCCTATTTCGCATCTAAACCCCTATTATTTGCTATCCAATGGGGAGACAAATGGATCATCGATTAGCTCATGGTAGGTTTGAATTGAGGAATGTGAGTACATGAAATTGCAGCACCATTAGGTCACCCTGGACTTACAGCTGCTACAAACGAACCTCGCCCCATTGTTTTTCAAGGATCTTTCCCATTCCCTGTGGAACACAGATATCCCTGGTAAGTTCATCTGGCACATCTAGGCTGTGTCTAGGCTGAGCGTAGATGCTGCTTTGGTATCCAGTGAGGATCCTGATCTTCTCACAGCACTATCAAGGTCTTGCCTTGAGCAGGTGGCGGCAGCTCTCAGCTCAGTTTCCATGTTGCTTCCTGCACAAATCAGGGCAGGGAGGAGATAGCGTGTGTCTGAATTTACCTCCAGGACACAGCTGGGAAATGACTGGGCTGCCCTCACCCAGGGGATCGGAAGTGCTTCTGGATCAACCAGTTTAGACAGGACTCAGGCTGGTTCTACAACAACTGTTTGGTTTGACAGTGAGAGCCATCTCTTCTACGTTCAAAACACAACCCACACCTTCTTTGCATCTCACATCCAAACTCTTTTCACAGCATCCATATGGTGCTTCTTGATCTTCCAGCTGTAATGACCCTCTAGTAATCAGCCTTTGCCTCTGCAGTTGGTGCTTGTAATTAGGGGTAGATTGGAGGACTGTGGGTAGGGTGGAACAGGGCATTGACTAATTGCTGTTCAAAGACTCCTTGCACTGATGGTGTCCTACCCTGGGATGTTTTGAGCAGAACAGGATTCCCCTTTAGGTGATGTCCTTCTGGCCATGTGGGCCAGAAGCAAAGTCTGTCAGAAGCAACGTGAGGGATCTGCTGCAGAGATGGGGTGTGGGTTTGGCAGCAATTCACAGACCCACTGGCTACCACTGGGCCTCTGCTGTGGGCATCTTGAAGGAAAGTCAGAGATTAAATCTGTGGCCGACAGCAGAGTGGTGTTTTCTCTTAACTGTCCTGCAGTTACACAACTTTTATCAGATCTGTTTGTTCTTCCTCACAGTTCATCTATGTCTTATGTTTTCACCTGTGTTTGTTTTTCCAAGTTTTCAAGAGTGAGAAAATAATTTCATATGATTTTCTGGGACAAGACTCCAATGGTAACTGTGTCTTTTGCTAATATGCTTTTTGTTAACAAATAAATGTGACGATTAGTGTTTCATTTCCATAACACAGGTCTCATAAAGAAAATGGCATAATCAAATAATGCAGCATTTTGTATTGCTTAATTGATGGAAGAGAAAGGCTGAGATAATTTACCATTTCATCATCCCTCAAATTAAAAATCTGGTGCATGCGGCCTCTACCCAGAACTCCTAGTTGTTAGGTTAAGGACAAAAAGGGCATGGCAACAGGCCAACTTCTGATAAAATTATGATCTTCTAAGATCCTGATTCTGCTTTCATTAAGCGTAGTGCAAATCAGAAGGAATCTCCACAGGTATCAGGCAGCTGTAATGTGAAAGCATCGGTAATATCTGGATCTTGGATATTATGTTCCTGTCTGTCCTACATTTGTTGATAATTTTGTTTGCAGAAGAAGGTGCAGACCGAAATCCCAGAGTGATGGTGATTACTCAATTTCTGTTTTTTATTTTACATATATATATATATGTATAGATTTTGTTCTACGTTGTATTTGGATAATTTCATAAATTAATGAATAAAAGAGGAAATGAAAGAGTCTGCACTAAGTAGATAACATTGTATTTTTTCCTTAAAAACAAATGCTTAATGTAATAGACTAAGCTAAGGTACTGCAATGAAAATCAGCTCTAAAGTTTAGATTAATATACTTCTACAGTGTTCTCTGTAAAATGTCCTGAATCTCCATGTATATCAGAGGAAGTAATTAATTTTTTTAGCAATGGCTGAGTGGTTCTGGATAAAAGGCTTAAAACTGGACTTTGAAGGTATTATTGTTTTCATTAATTGGAGGGATGAACAGGATCAGAGCTGATGAGTCACTGCAGCAACCTGCTGGAATGTTGCTCCAGCTGTGTATTGGGATTTGCAGGTGCACATTTCTTGGCCCAGATATTCAAAATTAGTAGGGAGGCATTCAACATTCAGCAAATTCTTACTAGATAGAGAATGTTTTCTACAAAGGAGAAAGGCATGGTAGCCAAACTTCTGGCAGCATATAGAGCACATAATAGTATGGAAATACAGTGATTTCTGATCTGCTTTGACTTTCTGCCTTGTTTCTTTTTTTAGCAGTACAAACACAGTAACACACTAGTGAGCACTAGTGACCCAATACCAAGAGCTACCTTGAATGTTTTCTTCATTTTTTTTTTTTTTTTGCTATTTTTTGCCTCTAGCCTACACTGAAAGAGAAAGTGAACATCCTGGGACTGACAACCAGCCAAAACCTCAAGGGCTCCTCACCTAGAAGTTTCTTCCAGAGCACAGCAGAAAGCATGTGCAAAAGGTGTGAGCTATTGTTACTCAGTTTGTAATCTGAAAAAGTTGGGTCAGATCTGCAGTGCTCTGCAAAGGACGCTGCCTATAAAATCCAGCTTACTGCATTGGTACCATATTACACTTCCCTAAAAATATTGAAAATTATGTTTCCTTTTAAACAACATGTGTTTTTAATATGGTTTGTGGTTTTTATCACATATCTTGTAAGTGTTCGGTTTTCATTATGAACAACTACTGAGAGAATTTCTCAGTATGTTTTTGCTAAGGTTTCCTTAAATCCTAAATGAGAAACTATGGTTGTATGCCTTTAATAAGACTTTTCTGACCTGACCAACAGAAAAAGATGTCTGTAATCATGGCAAATTATGCAATGACTCAGAATCAATTTTGATCCAGCTCTGGTCATTAATATATAATACAGATTTTTGATTACGTGATTTCTAATCATGATTCCTTAAGTGACCTTATAACACTAATTCACAACAAGTAGTTAGTAGGAAGACATGCTTAAGCAGAAGGACTTTTGAAATTTAAATTTACATACTTTCCAACAGCAGTAGCATGCATTGACAACTGGGAATGATACAGCAAAAACTGCCATTCCTAGCATGGCCCCTTGTTTGATGTTTGCTTTCTGTATCCCAGCATATGCCCTCTTTCTTCCTACCAGGCAGTCTTGCCTGGGCAAATTTTGATCACTTTCTATATTTGTCTGGCATTTTCAGCCCTCCTGTTCTTGGTGAAAAGTCAGATACTGCTTTGCATATGCCCTGAACCGACATGTGAGCTGACAGTTTTGGACCTGGCTTGTATGCAGGGGTCAAAGGCAACTGTACTGTGAGTGGACACACAGTATGGATTTTAAACCTCACTCGCACAATGCCTGGCGGTTTGGCAAGCATGTGATATACCCCACACGCATTATACAGCCAACTTGGACCTGTAGAATCAGTTTGACACTTACAGGAGGAATCAGCTTTAATTACTGGGCTTTGTGGAGGGACAGTAGGTCTAGGAAACCCCACTGGTATGTATGGAAGTGCCACACAGAGATGAAGCATCCGTGGCAGAGTTCAACTGGTCCTATCCTCAATTGCACAAGAATAGGCATTGAATCAACTTTAATACTGTACTCGTAGTTAACTAGACTTGACTTTCTTGAGTGCATTCTCAAAGACAAGTTCTCATTGGGAATAGTCTTGTTTCTCTAGGTTTTTTTATCACTAGAGAGATTTGGACACTGCTGCCTTGTGTGGTTTATTATGAATCCACATTGGACAGTTAATTATGTTTGTGATCTCAAAGAACTCTTGATGATCTCCTGTGACAACCTCATTCATTTTGTGGCCTGCTGAGCACATGTATATAAGAGCCTCTGAAGTATAGCTGAAACACTGAGGTATAGTTCCTTTTTCAACTGACTCATTTTAACTGGAATTTAGTATAATCAGACATTCTATTTTTTTTTTTTGATTTATGTAATTACATAAGCACCACTAGGACTACAAATAAAGCCTTAGATCATTGTGAAACAACATCAAGAGTCCAAGAAAAACTCCAAGTTACCAGAAGAATGTTCACTTATGGAAAGAAAGATAAATATTTCTAAGACACACATCATAATTTTAGCAGTATCTGAAAGAATAATTTTTTTTTTCAGTTTATCTTTTACCTTTGGTAATTAGAAGTTATAGTTCTTGCCTGGAGGAACTCCGGTTCCCATTTAACTTTAATTTCACTGCATGAATGGAATGCGGCCTTCTATTCAAAATCCACATGTTGCCCCGTGGCTTTCTCATGGCTGAGGATGTGCCTGTCTGGTGCTTGGTGAGCTAGAGTTGAAAAAACATTTTGAGTTGTGCAATGTCCTTTGCTTATGGATGTACAGGACAGATTTGTATGCAGATAGGGTTGTTGGTATCGTTTCCATATATGTGAGCTTGTCAAATATATGTTTACATTTTAATCATGGTTGTGTTGGTGCTTATTACATACTTTTGTTTTATTAACTCTTTAATTCCGAACTTTCAGTCAAAAAGGGGTTCCCTATCCATTCTTTTCCAGAAACACCATCACATAAGAATAAACATTAAAAAAGGGGAATAATCTTTTGCCAAGATTATAAATTCTAAGGAATTTAGTCAGTTTGTTTGACTAAAATGTTTTATTTAAAATAATAAGAGCTTTTATAATACACCACCTCATTTCCCAACTAAGCTCCTTTGAGATCTGTAAAAGCAGTCAGAATAACTGAAAAAACAATTTATCAGGAGCTGGTTTAACATGAAATTTATTTCATGCAATTGTAGAACTCATGCATCCAAAAATAATAAGATAGTTTCGCCCCAAATCATAATAATCTAAGTAATAAAAATGTTGAGGCTGTGTTTATTCCTTGATGTTAGATACACTTTGTATGACCTTCTACCTAGTCATACCTTGCTCTAAAAACAGAACCTGATATTGTATTTCATTGTCCTTAAAAGTGCACTATGTCCCTGGACACTCAGCAGGTCTCTCTGACGTATCATCAGTTCCTGTGCAGTTTTAATCAAATCAAAAATAGTTCTAAGTAAGAATCATTCCATATGTGCATTAAGTTAATCAGCACAAGTTTTCTCATTAATATGGTGTCTGTTTACACATACACAGCAATAACTGCCATGAAGTTTTAATGCTGTTTAAACAAAAGCTACGTACTGTATTTCTTTGTTTAGCCTTACCAGTCCCAACATTTTGCAAAATCTGAGTCAAGCCTTGAGCTCAACCTGCAAATCACAGTATTAAAGACAAATAAATGTTGTACTTTTTTGTGTGTGTCTTTCTGTGTGTGTGTGTGGTGTGTGTGTGTCTTTATGACTTATTAAATAGTACCACCTGTTCATTCTTTTTGCAGCACAGAATTACAGGAACTATTTTTTTCATGAAACATGGTAAATATCATAGGACTTTGAGAGAAAAGCTGTGTTGGCAGCTGTACTGCTGTTGTAGCATCATTTAAAATGTTCCTGCTTTCCTTCCCTGCCAGCTATATATATAAAGGCATCCAAAGTGATGTAGAGGGAGAGACAGAGCAGAAATAGGCAAAGTAAGCTAGGATTTCTAACACTGTGTGTAAGTGATTGTAGTATCTCTGGTGTTAAAATTGTAATGGAAATGGGTTTTTTAATTTCTGAAGATTGGTGCCGAAATCACGCACATTTTTGTTGTTTGACAAAACTATGTCTGCTAAAAGGCTCTTTTAATTTTGTCTAATAAAATCAGAATGAAAATGATATTAAAATATTTAAATCAAATTATATAGTTACATGAACTGTTAGACACTGAAGGCTGAGTCATATCCTACTGCAAATGTAAATGCTGGTAATAATACTTTGCATTTTTTGATTCAAAGCACCCTTGATTATCAACTAATTATCTACTGATTATCAATTATTTACTAATTTACCCTCTCTGACATAGCAGTGACTTCTGTTTTATGCATGGAGTAATTTGGGTGTCAGATTTACCTGACACCACATTCTAATTCAGTGGTGCAGTGAAGATGAGACTTCAAATTTCTATCTTCCACTGGCAGTTAATAATTTGATAAATTCAGGTAACTGAGTAAATGTTAACAAAGCTTTTCAGTTTTCAATATGCATTATAAGGGATAATTTTCATTAATTAACTACCAACTGAATTTCATCTAGCTGACCTGGAAGTCTGCAACCTGTATGTTCTCAAGAGTTTACATGGTTGTTTCCACCAAGAGAAAGTGAAGGTAAATTGCTTTAAAGTTTGAAGTGCATCATTTTACATTCATTGTGCACTTCCAGAAAAGTGGAAGTGATTTCACAAGTGGTGTGGGTCTCTGGACATGAACCCTCATACTCTAACCTCAGGCTGTAATGTCACCATATACCTCACATGGTAAGGCAGATAGAGCACGTTGCATTGCTCCAAGTGTAAACTCTGGAGAACAAAGAATACAAAAGCAAGTCACACATCACCTCTACAGCACCATCCTGCCTCTTTCTGAAATGATGACACCACACACCAGAAATGGAATAGGTTTGCTAATGGTGTTGGGACACTTTGGAAAACAGTGCCAAGGCAGAGCCCTGAAAGTTCTGTGTTCAGACAAATCCTTGGCTCAGGTCACTTACATTGAGTAGGAGACACTTATTTCACACTCATCTCAAAGTCTATAAATGTTATGTTTCTCTTTTCTTCTGCTCTCAACATGACTTCAGATCTACTGCGTGCCTTTGACCTTCACTAAACATTGAAGGTTTTTCTGCAGGATACATTCAGCTTGCTGATAGTTTCTATGGTGATGGGAGAGCTTGTATAGCTCTGCAGGCACAATCTACAGAAATAATTGTCAACAAAAGTCTTGTTTCATGTACATGTTTATTTCCCCTCTTGCTGCAGTCACAGCTTTGGCAAACTGCTGCTGAGTTTGTTCACCATTCTCTACAGCCTCATACAGCCCAGTGGCTGTAGCCAGACCCAGTACAGGGAAATATTGCAGTTTAAACCATTAGAATACAATCCCAGAATAAAAGCAATTATTTCTACTTCATTTTTTTGAGATTTTGGATACCTTGGAGGCTAAGTAAAAAAGGATTTCTTCAAGGAATGCCAAGCTGAGCTACAGTGGGTGCCTCCAATTCACAGCCTGTGGCTGTGGCTGGGTAAAGACAGGTGCAGGGGGAGAAGAGGGACCAGGTTTGGATGGAATAGTGACTGTGTAGCTGCTGTCCTCTCAGCTCTGGCTGCTCAGTGTTTTTCACTGCATTTGGCCCTTGCAATGCAGGAACCTCTGACCTAATCATTCAGCAGCTTTATTTGACCACACTCAGTCTTTCTCTATAGGAAACGTGATTACTGGATCCAAGATGCTTCCTAGAGTCTTTCATCTTTCCTCTATCTAATTAATGCTAATTTCCTTGATGGTACTCCTAAAGTACAGTTGGAGCCTGGACGTAGATTACAGAGCACTTTACAGTATCAGCAGTAAATCAGATAGAGATTATGAAGCACATATAATATGCATTTCCTGAGAGTTGTGAAGGGTGGGTTTTTATCTTGCAGTGCATTAGTGCCCCTAAGATTGAATAACACTATAAGTCACTCAGTTATCATGACACTTGATTGCCTGGAAATCCTTTTGCATTGCACCATATGCCTATTTAATTTCTGTAGACAAATCAGTTTGGCATATGTTAACCTGAAACTATAACTTTTTTCTTTTAGGAAGTTTTTAAGAGTGATTTTTCCCAGGAGAAAAATGTGTTGAGAGAAATAAGGAGGGACTGAATTTACTGTATTTTGAACCCAAAAGTGTACTTGAGACATAAGAGAAGAATGCAGATTAAAACTAAAATATACATTCAGCTTGCACTGTAACAGGTATGATACCATTGAATTAATGAAAATTATTCCCTGTTTTACAGATATTTACCTCCACCAAGAAAGGTATATGGGTTATTTGGTTATTTTTAAATTTAATGTTTTACCACTTGGCTATATGACTTCAGCCAAATCATGCAGCCAGCATCATTCCATGTATTACTGAGAAGTCTTTCATATGACTGCTCATGCAGGCAGATTTCAAGGTATAGTGTATTTGTGGAATTACATGCACAGGTGCAGGTGGAATTTGGATATCAAGCTCTAAATACATGTCCTAAATACTCTAAAAACCAAACCTATCCAGCTCTGTAAGTCTGATAGCAACTGTGCTCCATTGTCTGGTTACTTTCAGTAGTGGAAAGCAGAGATGAAATATAGTTCTTTTCGCCTGGTAGTATTTTGTCATCATTTCTTACTGATTACCCAGGGCTCTGATCAAACCAGGGGATTCCCAGATTTTGTCCCTGCTATTCTGAACAGTATCTCTTTGATGGCAATACATGCAGCCCAGCACAGTTTACAACTTTGATTCAGATTACTGTTGTAACTCTCAGTTACAGTATTGGCTCAGTTTCTCTGTATCTCCTGTTACTACCAAAGATCAGAAAAGCTCTTAGTAGATCTTCCTAGCTAAAATACAGCATCTTCTAAAATCCATTAAAGGAAGGAAAACTCAACCAAATAGACACATTCCTCCAAACTTCTTTCCCATGTTTTTACCTGAGTTTTTATATAGATTATAAAATGAGAACAGGATCAGAGCACATGTATATAAATTTAAGGAAAATACTATATTGAGTTTTCCCCAGAGATGTTTTTCTGAGCCACCATTCATTTTTTTGAAAATAGCTTAGCTTCAGTGACTACAGTTACCCAAAACCAAATTATTTTCCTTGTATGTTATGATACCCACATTTTACAGAACCTATGTGTTATTTAGATTAAAATCCTCCTCCCTTTTAATGAAACACAGTAGCTGGCGCTTCTACTGAAACATCATTAAACATTTCCATATTGGCTTCCAGCTGGTCTGGTGTTTTTGCCTGGCAGAATACAGTGCATCTTTGTGTGTTATTAATGGGCTGAGCTTCTGGACAAGACCATGCTCTTTGCTACTGCGGAATTTTGTTAGAAACAATGCAATATAAAACAGACAGAAACCTTCGTACATCCATAGGACTATTTTTGACAGAGTATGTTAAGTCACTTTCATTAGACAAAAGCTGCAATAGAGATTTCTTCCATTCAAAGGACAAATTAAGTGTTTTTTAAAAAAATTCTAGGCATTTTAGCAGTTACAAAACTGGGAAGAATGGCTGTTAGTCTGTCGGTCCAGTCTTTGGCCTGTATGAATCTTCCCCTACTTTGACTCTCAGATGAAGGATAACAGCGTGAACACTGCAGATGCAGAAAGATATAGAAGGGTTTCCAGATGTCAGTGGTGCAGAAAAATCACTGTCAAGAATTAGAGGAACCTTTCCAGGAGTACTGCAGGCTCTGGGATGGGAATTTTCACAGATTTCATGGATTCACACTTCACAGATTTCACTGAATTGGAAGGGATTCACAAGGATCGTTGAGTTCAACTCTGAAGTTAATGACCCATACAGGGATCAACACCAAAACCTTGGTGTTATTAGCACCATGCTCTAACCAGCTGAGCTAATCTCAGGGTCAGTGTGCCATTCCCCACAGCACTAGGAGCCATGTTCAACCCTGCTACATCCCCCAAGCACTCCTGAGATATCCCAAAACCTAAATGCTGAATTACAGCATTTCAACATTAGGCACCCTTTCTGCCCTGGCACCCAGGAATCCTGTAGCAGAGCAGTCCCCACTTAACTGCATACTCTGAGGCTCAGCTAAATATGTAGGCTCTGTACTTCATGGCATGCTCAGCACAGGTGGTAGAACAGGAGAGCAGCTGTGCATGGCCCTGTGCCCAGAGGGCAGGAGCTGGTGGAGCTGGTTCTTCTCATATGGAAGAGTTAAACAAGGGGTTTCTTTGGCTGTGCATCTGTCCTCTTAATCCTTACTCCTACAGCTGAACATGTCTTCTGAAATGAAGGCAATTCAAAAAACTGTCCAGGAGTTGTCAACCCTTTGAGATCCTCACACAACAAAACAATTTTTGGGGAATCATCTGGATATTGTCACCCCTGGAGCAGAAATAAACATGTGCCTTGGTCTCAGCTGCATCATAAAGCTGGGTAACATGTTAAAGCTGGGAAGAGAGAGTTGTGCTGTTGAGCCAGCATGTGAGTTGTTGGGGAGTTCATGGTACGCTCTCCCTCATACTGTCTCCCTAGAGGGGTGGGGGACTGGATGGGAGTGGGAGAGGCAACTCTCACAGACAGGCATAGAAGAATTTTCTGAAATCAGCTGATCCAAATTCAACAAATGAGACCATACCCTTTAAATGACAACAGGAAGGTCTCATCAAGATGAATATTTTATTGGCAGGGTTTCTGGCTTCCTTCATTTTAGAATGATTGGAATTGGGATAAAAACAGATGCAGGCAGACAAAGTGGCCCCCTGAATCTCTTATGCATGAAGTTGAATACAGTAAAAGGTGAGGTAAGAATCACTCATTAAATCTGCCTCAATCACTTGCACCAAATTTATGTATTTAACAGCCAGCAGTCTAAATTATTTCAAGTGAGCACCTTCCCCATGTTTCTGTTCATCCCCATCCAAAACCTACCCTCCTACCTCAAGCTTCTAGGTTTCGGGGGAAGTGGTGTTATCTGTTATTTGTCAAAGTGAAAATTTCCTTCAACTCAGCACAGGACGAAAACTTACAGTGTGTCCCTAGCTTTGACTAGGTCACTAAGTGAAAGTCATAGAAAGATAGGAATCCATGTCCTAGGAGTTTCAGTGTTAATTTCTTGGAAGGGGATGGGGATCTGACCAAGGTGGACTTGTATTTCCTGAATGGTTGGCAGAAGTGAATCTCTCAAAATGATTTTCAGCACAGTGGCTGCCCCATGCTTAGAAGTCTCATATCCTGGAACAAGGCATAAAGAAATGAAAAAGGAAGCAGCAGTGGTTGAGTAAAAAAATATGTCAGGATATGAAAATGGGTGTTGTTTTAAAGCATGATGAGTTTGGAGAAGGTTCTAACATAAGGTCTGCGGTGGAGGAAACAGAATATTTTGGATGAAAAGTTCTCCCTTTTGCTGAAAGTTCTTCGTTCAATATTGCAAGAAAATTGCATGATTTGTAATCTACTCTAACAAGATGAAAATTCAGAGTGCTTTTTTCCTCAGCTGTGTGTGCTCTACCACCAGCAGCCACTTTCTGTAAGCAACAACCAAAGCTCGGGAACGTGCTGCATGTTCTTCAGCACCATCTACTGGCACTTTCCCCACCCACGACTTGGGCACTGCATCACCTACAGACCTTTAGAGAGTCAGGAAGAAAGAATATAAGTAAAATTCTCCAAGAGACCGTTGATATGTAGTACATGCAAAGGCTAGGCTGGTTGAATTGGTGCTTAAGTAGATTTTGATTCTAATAAGAAATAGTACAGATCAGTCAACTTAGAAGCTGTGTAACCAAGCTTACAGTTGTACATGTGCCCTAACAAAAACATAATGAAGGCCAGGGACAGAGTAATACAGGTCAGATAAAATAGAACTCATGCGGTAATGGAAACAAAAAATGAGGTTATCTGGGCAGGGAAAAAAGCTCCAGGAAATGTAAGAAGATATTACCCTAGAAAAGAGCTTTTAGAAGCAGAGGCTGGGGATAGTGTGTATTTCCTGAGATATGTGCCTTAAAAATGGCATTCCTGAACAGACCTGGACTGTTATTCTCTAATTTTGCAGTACTCCTTTTTATAGGTAAAACTGATTAATAGGGAGGGATGACTGTTTTTTAAGAGGACAGTAGATAAACAAGCTCTGATCCCTCTGACTAGAACAGCTCTACATACTCCTTCAGTGGGACAGAGCTGGTGTTATATTTACTGACAGTCTCTACTGTATTCAGAAACAGTGACATGAAAACAAAATGGAAAATAAAATTTGGAGCACATCTTGGAGACACTGTAAGTCAGTGCAAATCACTGACATCAAAAGCACTTACTGATTTGCTGCAGTGGAGAAACCTTTCTCTCTGTTTGGTGCCTTTTCTACCAGTGGAATAAACCCAAGTTGTTCCACAGCCACTGAGTGAGCCTTAAAATATATTATCAGTAAGTTGAATAGTTTTCAGTGCCAATTCTCAGTGTTCATTTCATTGATAAAAGATGATGTGCCAAAGGCATTGCAGGTAGCCAGAGATGAGCTTTTCCTATGTTTCAGAACATGAAATAAGAACAGAGAAAAATTACATAACAGAATGTGCTACTGACACGTTTGGATAAATACTTGTTAAGCCTACCTAAGTTTTGCAATGTTTTTGGTTTTTTATTATCTACAGTTCTATTTTCACAGATTAATATCAGTTCAGTGAAGCAGTACAGAGGGAAAGGTATAGTCTCCTCACCATAGAACTTGACCTCAAAGTCATCTATTACAATAAAAATAATTGATAAAAGGCTTATAGACACAACTTTCTACTCACAACCTTTTCTTCTAATTAACATTGTACTTAATTGCAACATCAGCAAAATGCTGACAAAATTAATATTTTGCAACATTGGTTTGCAGTGTCTTTTTTAATGGCAACACCTTTTCAAAGATTGTCAAGTTGTCAGCTTGGCCTACTGAGAATGATAGTTAAGCAAAATTTCACTTATCATCAGTGCTTGCTTATGCTATTGTTACAAACACAAGTGCCTCCAGTTCTTAAAGACAGGATAACTCAGTTACTTTCTGTATTTGGAGAATCCAGCAAGCTGTATTTCCTTATAACATCTACAGACTTGTGAGTTTTGTAAATATTTTTGGAAGATGTTATTTCAAAAGGAAATACAAAGACCTGAGATGTCTTCCAAAGTTAATGACTTTCTATCAATCTCTTATTGATAGAAATGTGGGCAACAGTTTGTTATAGAAGTCAGTGGATCAACAGAGCATGGGTAAAGTGAGACTGGACAAGTGAGGTTAGGGAGATGAAGGCTTGAAATTACAAATGCCAGTAATGTTCTTTGAAAAGGCAACTAATAAAGAATGGACAAAGGCAGATTCAGAAAAAGTAAAAATTATAGAAATTTTTTCCTCAGAAATTATTCTGGAATTGATGCAGATCAAGCTGTTTACTATTTAAATACTTCTTTAAAAAGACTAAAAGAAAACACTGGAGTATGCTCTTGGGGTTATAAAACGTTCAAAAGGCTCTGTTGCAGTGCAATTTTATGTTTTCAAATTCAGTCATTTTAGCAACTATGAGCTCAGAAAGTTGCTACTGCACTCAACTGAAGATCAGAAGTTGGCAACGTATTATTCCAGATGGCTTTTAGACAGATCCAGGATGCCCAGATAGAGCTGAAAAGTGTTTGGTGAACATATGGGCAAGTGAATGGCTTGTAGATTTTGTGATACATTGATAGCATCACACTTCTGGTGAAACACAAACTACTTGTTCCTATTTATAAGAAATGAAAGCCTTGATAAGTGTTTGTCTTGGATGACAGAGAGTAGAATCTGCGCCAAAGTTCTTCCTAGTAGCATCTATAGCAGAGGTAGAACAAATCCTAGAATTTAGGGATAAAAACATAAAACAAAGAAACCCCACAGCTGGAGTGCTAGAGCTGGAACTTGGCTGTGACATGCATATGTAGTGATAATTATATATCTTTTTAGGGCTGTAACTCAGTGTCTCAGTCAGTGTTACAATTTGGTCTTCAAGTACAACTCAAAGTGCTGTTTCAAATTACCCTGTCTTCCATCCTCCAGTGACAAGTCAAAACTCGACATTAAAAGAAGGTGTTATTTCTGGGTCTGAGGGTAATCAAAGAGAGCTGAGAGTCAATATCTGAGCAGGTGGCCTGTGGTTGATTAGCTCCTATTCCCTTCCCATTCAGTGTTTTACACATGGCCCACATATCTTTTGTTAGTACTGGCATAATATGTTCTGTATGCAAGTGCAGAGTAGCAAAGCCCAGAATAAGATTAAGGAAGAGTAAAACATGCCTCCCACATGCACATGTGAAGGACGGGATTTTTCCACACGTATCAACAAACTTGTCCAAGAACTACAATGAAAGGAATGTAGCTTCCTGTTAATAAAGCCAAAAACTCATGGCAAGGAGTATTTATCAAAAATGCAGTGCTGAGACTCCTACCTTCCGTTTGCATGGGGACATCTGTACGCCTGGAGATTGCATAGGCAGAAGGAAAAGAACTCCTAGTCAGTCCTTGCCCAGTGCCAGGGCTCAGCCAGCCCAGTCTCCTCCTGATGGCTAGGGTTCTACAGCTCAGTAAGCAAATCACATTACTATAGCAGTGAAGTAACTATGCTAGCACCTGTATTCTGTGTCACTTCCACTCTGTTTTAAATGCCAAATAGTGGATGACTCTCCATAGGAAACAAGAAGAACCAAGCATCCATTCACGTGTTTGCAGACATACAGCAAAATCCAAATTTCTGGGTAATTGAACTATACTGTCTTGTGCCAGGAACCTGAACACTGTTTCACGATGCAGGGTAATTAAAGCTATGTAATGTGACAGATGCACGTTGTTGTAGATCGACAGGATCTAGGAGCACCTGAAACAGCATTGTAATAAACAGCATTAATAAAAGAGTGGTTGAGAGAGATTCTACTGGGAGAGCATGAAGAACACTGCCTTTGGGAAGAAAGTAAAATTGGAAATTTCTGCTTTGAGTGATCAGTAACAGCTCGAGGCTGGATTCCTTGTAAAGTGTTCTATAATGTTTACTAGACAGAATTCAATAAACTAGTATTCATTGAGTTTTAACTAGTAATTTTGTTGTTCCATACAGCAATATATCCTTCTGTTGGTCTGCAGATCTGCAGCTCAGTTTTCAACAGGTTCACATGGCCTCCTTCTCCAAGGCAAAGGAGCCCATGGGAATGCCATCTGAGGCTCTGCAGGGAGAGGGGAATCAATAAAATGTGCACATAATGCCCACTTCAATCAACACTGATATCAAATGGGATTTTATGAAGTTGAAGAATATTCAATAACATTGCCTATTTATGTTTTAATGAACAGATTATTTTACCCCAGGGGGCTGTTCATAGTCACCAAGAAAATTGAGTTTCTTACAGTCATTGCAATTGTGCTAAAATAGATAATTTAGTCACAATGCACAATGATACCAAATATCTCTCCTGAATATGGCATATACAATAGCACTATGAAATAATTTACTTATTGGAAGTTTTGTCTCGCCTGCAGTTGTTTCATCTTTTTGGACAATATTTTTGGGAACAGAGGAGGAGTCATTCAAAAGGCATGATCCATTTGTGGAAATGAAGAGTATAGATATTTGAATAAAAATTACCTGCAGTACTAGCAATAGGGTACAGGGCACAAGCATTCAGTAAAATCCTGCTTGTAACTCCTAGAACAGAGATTTGAGCCTGGTTCAGTCTGATGACATGTGAAAGTTATAGGAGACTTACTTAAACTGAAAATTTAGGTCTGGCTGAAGCGTTCAAACCTATGCTTAAAAACCACCAAGTCATCTGAAACTTTTGCTTAAGCATTCAAGCACAACACCCAAGGTACAGCTAGGGCTCACTGACACTAGTGCATCATAACAACTAGTTAAAGTAACTTCAAAGAATTCTGAGTTTAGAGAATGTTTTGTTTTGCTTTTATTTCCTAGCTACTTGTAAAAAAATTGGCTTTTCGCCTTGCTTTTGACTGTGCTCCATTAGCTATGAATCAGAACTTTAAGTCTCAAAAGCATGACAATCCAGCATTTACTAAGCTAAAATCAAGTCAAATTCTTATCCTAGAAAAAAACCAGTCAAACTACTATGCAGTTTGACAACTTTATTGGAAAGTCTAAAAGAACTTATTCAAAAAAGTATATCTAAATCATAAGAAGCAAAAAAATTTCATGTTAATTACATGGTCCAACTGAGCATTTTCAAGAATACAATTTTTAATTTTTTTATATTTCTAGAGAACCGAAAAAAATATGCATAATACTGGAAGCTGCCCTGCTGGGACGGGTAAGTAAACAAATTTTGGCAGCCTAAGTTGTTAATTATTTTTCTTGTTATAGTAAGGTAATTACAATTCTTGCTAAGGGTAAAGAATTAAAGACTTTGGGAGGTATTCAGTAGATTTTAATACCAAAGTAAGAGCATGTGAGTAAGTTTTAATGATGTTGGATAGATTCAACTTCAAAGAGTGGGCATACTGAGGTCATTTAATTAAAAACGTACAGAATACGTGGATAGAATATGCTCATGACTGGTTATTAGCCAAGAATATGCTCTTGATGGCTATTAGCCAAGGTAACATGTATATGGCAGTTTGCAAACCTGTACCAAAATGCTAATGGTTGAAAACTTCAGTTAGAAAGACACTTTTCATGATGAAGAGAAGATCATCTGTCATCCCTTGGCTACTTTTAGGCATATCTTAGTTTTATCTGAGAAAATAAGTTCTCATATGGTGCATGACTGGAGAGCTGAAAGCCAGTTAAAAGGCTGCCTTTCCTGAGACAGGAAAAAAAGAAACCTGAGCAGCTGCACTTTGTCTAGGAATATCACTGGTAAGGTACTCTGATAAAGACTGTGAGGGTTGGACATAAACAGCAAACTGGAAGGATACAGGCAAGTTTTCCAGCTGTGACATCTCTATCTCTTTATTTTACCTAAAAGCACTGTCTAGCTACAGCAGTCATCCACTGCATCCTAAGCAGATGCTCTGACTTGCTCTCTTTTCTTCCAAAAGTTTTGCTTTTAAAAGGTGCTTTTGGACAAAGACTTTCATGGGCAAAATCACAGTTCAGCCCCTCAAAGGGCTGTTTTCTGTTTCTGCCTGAGCAGCATAGTAGAGTCAGCATCCTATGGAGCACCTGGTTAGAGCAGGGGCAAGCTGAAGGCTATTAGGAAGAGGGACATGGCACAACTCTGTAAAGACAGGGATTATGCAGCGGTGCACACAGCAGTCACTACAGAAAATGGATTTCTATTAAGAAAAGGAAAAGGCCAGGAGAATGAGATGCTATGGGAGATGAGTGCTTTCAGCAAGATATCTCTTCTGTTCAGAGGCTGGGAGTGGTTAGACTCATCGGGGGAGCAATAAAGAAGTACTGTGAGAAGAAATGCAGGGATAGCCTCAAAGGTTTTCTTGTGCAATGTAGCAATGGATGGTTTCAAGTATGCAAGGCAGAAGACTGGAGTGTAATACCATCTGCGTAAAAATGAATGCAGCTTCTCCTGCTGTTCAGACCTGTAGCTGGATTAGAAAATTTTGTATGCTTCTGCCTCTCACTTGCATGGCCACTGTGCAAAGAGCATGGTGCTTGGCTGACCCTGGGCTGATGCACAAGCACCCAGAAAAGCTAAAAGTTGAGTTCTATCAGATGGTGGCTTGGAGTCATGCAAGGTCTTAGAATAGGTATAAACCAGGGAAGAGCAAAACAAAAATATATCTGTGAGATGTTCATCAACAAACATGTCAGACCAGGTTATGATTATCCAGAGAAGGGCTGGTACATCAAACAGCAGCTTGGGTTTCTGAGGAGGGATGGCTTGTTGCATGTGGGGCATTTGGCAGCCTTTGTGGGAGACAACAAAAATTGCCCAGAAGAAAATATGGTGAAGGGCTATTTTCAAAGAGCTCAGCTGACTCCTCAGAAGTTATTTGCGGCTGTGATTTCTCTCATAAGTAATATGGCATTTTTCTGTTTCAACAAAAACGTACGTTGTGTGTCTGCATGTGGTGAACTGCAGATGTGCTGGGGAGGAGGAAAAATTCATTTCAAACTTACATGTTGAAACACTTCATGCAGTGTGAACTTATTTTCTCTTTAAACTAAATATATGTTTGTGTACATTAAAAAAGTGCTGATTTTAACTATTTTTGTTTCTGATCCAGGAATCCAAAGGGCAGTCATCTGAACAAATTTTTGCTTTTACTGAGCTATTATTACACCTTGGAGACCTGAACAGTTCCACTGTGTGAATTTGAAGGTAATTTGACAAGACATGTGGAATCTAAGGTAGAAGAAGTGTAGATAGAGAGTCATTTTCTTGCAGCAAAAGAAGATTTAGAGTATAACCCAACCTGAAATGCTGACTCAGCAACAAGGTGCCACAAAAATTTCTTTCCAAACATTGTGGCATCTGCTAATGCCAGGAAACCTGTCAAAAGTTAAAGAATGTGATTGAAATGTTCAAAGTAAGACCCTGACTTCTACTTCAAGCTCTGGTGATGACATTTCCTGGTATGTCCATGCAGGAAAGTTTCCTTTTCATCATTATAAGGGTCAGAGTGCCTTGTTAGCAAAATCCAGTAGCATGTGTCACAATAATAATGAAACTCGGAAGTGCAACATATTAGCACATGCCAGCAGCTACACTAAAAACTCTCCAAGAATCCTGGCCATGCATTTTGCTTTCTAGCATGTCCCAAAGGCCAGGTCACTGAATCTTCTTGGCTGTCTTCTGTCCTTGCTTGCTGATGCTGATGCAGCACAACCTGCAAACACAGTCCCTCATTTCCCTCTGATACTAACATCACAGCGAGAATATTTACATCCATAAATTTAGATACCTAAAATAAGGAAATTGATTTGCATTTCATTTTGATGGTTATCTGAACTGGTTCTCGTACTCTGGAAAGTGAATCATGGGTGCTCATTTTGGCGGGAGGCAGCTGCACACTCCCATACACTTTCCCAGCATCTCTCTCTGTCTCAGAGCACGCACTCTGTCGTTACTGGGTGGCCGGTGATGTTGGTAAATGAAAGGAGCATTTTAGACTGAGTACACAGAGATGAGGAGGTGTAATGCAAATGGGTAATTCAGAAGTAAAAGCTAGGTAGTTGTTCTAAAGCAATAGTTAAGATTTATCATCTGTAAAATTCTCTCACCACATCTAAACCAAGGAGTGTTTTGGAACACCTGTACTTTGCTTTTGGAAGCTCATTTGGGCTGGAAAATTCTTCCTCCAGAGGCAATTTATTACCCATGTAACGGATGCTATTCTGTTGAATATGTAGCACATTGAGGTTTGGCTACCAGTTTCACTCTTTCAACGCAAAGTGAAAATATGGAGACTGTGGGTTTGGAAGAATTTCTTTCATTGATGTGGAAAACTGAGAATTTGACTTGGAAATTCTTTGATTAACTCCTGATTCTGTTTATGCAGGGAAAAGGCTGTTAATGTTGGAAATTAGGTTCAAATACATTTAATAACGAACTCCCTTCTTCAGAAACAGCTCTTGTTTCACCTTTTGATGGGTCACCATTCCCTGAACAAAAAGTCTATCTTTCAGTAGACTGCTATCATGATTTTATATATTTTTAAAAATTACAAAGTTATACCGTTTCCATTACAAATGGGAAAAATGAAGGTCTGAGAGGCAAAAAGGGAACATTTTATCTGTCTTACTGATGTGGTTTTAAACTGTTGAGAGCAATTAAAAATACAACAACTCTGAAAGAAAGCACATTGAACTGTGCACCCTGAATCAAATTAAATCACTTGATTTTTCTATGAATGACTTACAATATATTTCCACAGTTTTAGAACACACTTCTCTGGAGTGTGTGCCTACCAATCTGACTGATGTACAAGATTAGAGAAACTCTAAAACTAGAAATCTGATCACTTCTTAGTGATAAAGACTTCCTAAGTCTTTATTTGAAAAAGTTTTTTTGTTTCCTTTTGTATTTTAGTTTCAGTAAGCACAGGAAGACAGGTATGACTTTGTTCATTTTGTGTATAGAACTGCTAAGGAATTACCACACTGGACTACTCCCATCCAGCTGGTATCTGATTATTCAAAAACATATACAAAATTGGGAAATGGCTAATCACAAAGTGAAACACACTCACGTGAAACAGCTGTGGAGCTGTCATTGGTCTTTGAATTTCAAACGTTTCAAAGTGATCAGAATTTTACATTCCTTGTTCTAATTCACTTAAAAATGACATTGACAAGAATGTTTCTTTTATACAGTCCACAGGGGTTTGACCATGTAATTACAGCAGTTTTAATATTGTTCTTAGTTTTGAACAGCTTGTGAGTTCTTTTAAGTGAAATATAAGGTCTGCTTTGTTTTAACTGCAAATTAATAGAAATTTGTAAACAAAACCAGCTAAAAGTAGATCAGTTTGATACTTCCCTGGTGTGGATAGCTGTAGCTCAGATAAGTTTTTCTTGAGGCCAATCCCCTATCAGTCCTAAAGGAAGGACTAGATTTATGTGTTCTCTCCTTACCTTCTCCTTTGTACATTCATATTTGGAATAACGTCTTTGCAAATGTTCTAGGGAAGTGCCAGATCTGCAAAGACAAAGAACAGGTATTGCTATTTTTGCTGTGAAGCTTAGATTTATATAATGGAGAATGACAGGCTACTTGTGCAAGTGCAGCAGTACACGTAAACAAAGTGGAAGGAAGTATCTCAGAAGCAGACATCAGCAGATAAACTTAGCCATAAAAGGTGTGGAGAACAATTTATGGGCTCTTTGGGTTAAGGGTTGAACTAGGAATAGCTGTATTCATACAGTTTGTTGCTATTGAAATAAAAAGAATAATACTACTAAACAGTTCTGATCAAATCCATTACTTTAAGATAGTTATTAAGGCCAGTGCTCAAGAGCTATTAGCCCAAAGGGCAGGCATGTGGTGACATGGAAGTGGTTTATCGGAATTGTATCATTCTGTAAACAAAGTTGTGTATCTCAGATTTCACAATGACTCTCTTGGATGTGACCTTTCAACTGAAGTACAAACTCTGTTAGTACAGAAGAGAAAAGTTGCACTTCAACATTTATATATTAAGCAAACATCAAATCAGAACTATAGTTTCTTTCTTTCTTTCTTTCTTTCTTTCTTTCTTTCTTTCTTTCTTTCTTTCTTTCTTTCTTTCTTTCTTTCTTTCCTTCTTTCTTTTCTTTCTTTCTTCCTTTCTTCCTTTCTTTCTTTCTTTCTTTCTTTCTTTCTTTCTTTCTTTCTTTCTTTCTTTCTTCCTTTCTTTCTTTCTTTCTTTCTTTCTTTCTTTCTTTCTTTCTTTCTTTCTTTCTTTCTTTCTTTCTTTCTTTCTTTCTTTCTTTNCTTCATTTTTTTTCTTGATGAATGCTATATTTATAACGTTACTTTCATGTTGACTATATGTACTCTTGCATCATTTATGTTTGAATTATTCAGAGTCCTTTTCCAAGGCTTATTGTCAATGCAACTGCAAACTGCAAAAGTTGTGTTTCCTTCCAGCTAAGGTAACTGCCCCATTCTTGTCACTGGGGCTCCTTAATCACTGGCTTCCAAAAACTTCAGTCTGTAGATAATAAAAAGAGAGAGAGAGAGACCAAGTTATAAACAGCAGAGTTCCCCTTCCATACAAGCCTACATCTGTTTCCTGATTTAGACAGGAGTAAGGAGAATTGAGTCTGTCTGGATTTTTCTCTTCCACCCTCCAGTTCTTATTTTAGTTTCTTTCATCAGCTGTGCAATTGAAAATACTCTTCTTCCAGGCTCTCAGCACGGACAACAGGAGCTATGAGAGTCATAACACATGATAACGTCAATTAAATCTCTATCCTGTGTCACTACCATATCCATCTGTAAGATGCTTTTTCCCTCCTGGCTGTGGGTTCAAAAGAAAGTTCTTGCTGCATTAAGCCGCTGGCACAAAGTAGCTTCAAGGCCCCAGTCCTCCTCTAGGAATAGTGACTGGAGTCACTCTGCCATGGGAAACACCTCCTCATGCCTGAGATGGACAGTGAGTGACTTTGGGGTTTTTTTTCCACTCAGCATTGCTTTCTGTGTTGTCATTCAACTCTACTTTCCTACTCCCCTGCTTAGGGCTGCCTTTGCACTCCTAATCCATTTGCACACTCTTTTGAGTGGAGGTGGAATTACCTTGACTTCCACCACTAGCCTTGATGGGTACAGAACACGTAGCAATTCTCCCAGTGTTTGAACACACAGTAAATACTGTAATTTGAGTCGGTTTGGGATCAATATACAAAATGGGTAAGTGACTTATCCCAGGTCACCAAAGAAGCTGATGGCACAGTGGGGACTTAAACCCCCAATTTCTACATCCTAGACTGCTTCTATAACCAACGTTGTTATTTTCCCCTCTTCTGTGTTCACATTACTGCTGGAAAGGAGTAAGGCTGCACCTTACTCATGCAATAGGTGCTGCTGCCCTACAACCTCGCCATTGCCTCATGTACACCCATGCAGAGCAGAGCCTTACCTTAAATAAACTTCTTGGCATTTAGTGATTAAAATCTCTCTGATCATCTTACAGTATGCCTGTGCAACAACACAGAAGTTGGTACGCATTTTTTTCTCTTATGAGCTTACCTCCAGGAATATGAGAAACCACAAGGAATCTGAGTGCTTTGAACATAGGCTTTATATGGAATTCCTACAATCTTCCCTGATAAATGCTTGGAAACAAAGCTATTTTCTGATGTCCCCAAAGAATATTTTCATCAATTTGCTGAGATCATGACTAATAGCTTTATTAATGAGAAATGTTTCTGATTGCCTGTTCAGCAGTGAAAAAAAATATGAGAGCACATATATTTTGGTCAGATTTTTTCCTCACCTTCAGACTTTCCTCTGGCACACATGAATGAATTAACTGTGCAGTCCTCTGCCATTGCCAAGATCCTTTGTATACTGCTTTATAGATGAAAGGATGAGGAATCTATGGATCTGCTTTGCATCTCTCACTGCAGGCCAAGTCCCCTTTATCACCAAGAAACACACCATGGCTCAGTTAAGATTTTAGGTACAGACTTGCTGTGTTCAGGCTCAGGACAGAGCTGGGCAGGCAGTTGCCATCTGGCTCTAAACCTCACGACCACTTGAGGCAGACAAGCAGTATTTCAGTCTTGAACATTAAGCTTCTGTGACACTGGCATGTGTGCTTCTTTTTGGTGTCCCCATTACCAAGCTAGTAAACACAATTCCAAGTCTTAGGTCTTGAGCTGGACTTTGAATTCCACGGCTAAACATCACACTTGCAAAAGTGTTGAACTAGTCTCCTTGTTGTGGCCAGAAGGTTGAAGGTTAGTATTTTCAACAGGTTCTGGAAATCACATAGTTCAGATGCATGTGTATTTTCTATACACTTTTCAAAATTAGGGCCAAGGTCTTATTTTGAGAAAGTAATGTTTGATCCATGTAAAGTTATTGGCACACAGAACATTTAATACTGAAAAAGGGCTGCGCTGGAGACTTCTTAATACTTCAAGTACTTAATTTCTATATGGCAGAGAAAAAGTGAGAGCCCATTTCTACTCCTGCTTCTCTATCAGGTGGCTATTTACTTCCAAAATGATGGCTTTGATCTGTAAGCTCTCTTTATAAAAAATAGATAAGGATAACAACCTAATCCACTACTAGCAGTGTATTAACAATGTTTTAGACTTAAGAGTATGAACTTTCAGACACGATTCAGTTGTGACTACAACCCATGCAGCACAAAGGTTTTTCATCTTGTACATTATATATGAGATACCATCATGGTGGGCTTATTTGGAGCTTACATCTATCATGACTTAAGTTGAGAAAAGTGTTTTTATAAACTTTTGTAAGCTTCTCCATGCTTTTCTATGGATAGCCCTTTAAAATTACTGTTATATTGCAACCTCACTGCTGAAAACATCTTTCCTCTTTCCTTTGCCCTTAATGCAAGGGATAACTCAGAAGTAGAAAAGGTGGTAGCTGCTTTTAAAATACCTAGCATTTGAAACTGGAGATAAAAAACATATATGGCAGCTCTGGCATTACAACACCTCACAAAGAGGTAACATAAGGTGACACTCAGCTTTGAAAGTAGCTGAATTCTAAGGCTATAACTAAAGTCTGTGGGAAGAGTCAAATTGTTATTTAACCGAGAATTTCCCAGCGATGGACACTGCACTGTTTCCTGTCCAACAGCTTCCACCTGATCCTTTACCTGTCTCACGTATTTACAAGATTATCTAAAGGCAAATTTCATGAAAAAAAAGTGGCAAAGAGATTTTTTTTTGCTTTATTTTATTTTTAAGTGGTTTCTGAATGGTCTTGCTGAAACTGGAATAAATCTGGCTGACTTGTAAGTAAGTGTCCAGACAGTTTAGTTTCAGTATAATAGTTTAAATTCAGATTTGTAAGCCAGTTTGATTGAAAGGGTGGGCTCTTGGCTGTTCTGCTGTAAGGATTGTTCTTTACTAGATAATCTCCACTAAATTCAGCATAGATGGTTCTGTGACTACTGAACTAGTGGGTTTCAAGACCCCAAAACTTGTTTATATTGAGAACAAATGTTTTAGCAGAAGAGATTTTTACCTACTCCTTTAAAAATACTTCTTCTCAGAGCAGCAGAAAAAGGGACGTCTTGCTCAACAAGTTACAAAGCACTATTTAATCCTTAATTTTCTTTACTATTTTTTCATCTCTGGCTCTACATGCAACTTCAGTGGGTGCAGACTCCAGCCTTAATGGTCAAGGTCCACTCTCTAGCTGCTGAAGAATCTGGCCCTACCAGCACTCCATTACACTGAGCAGGAAAGAAAATATCGTAAAAGGTGCCCCAGCATAAGGGAATGGGAAAGTCAGTGTAAATAAAGCAGAGGCTGGGCAGACCAACAAGAAATGTTTAACATTCCATGCTCTCCACAAAGGGCAGGTCAAGGAAAGGGAATGAGTGGTTGGGATGAAGCACATGCCAGGGATATTTTTCAAGTACTGTTCTGCAGAGTATATCTAGTCACATAAACATCCACAACAAACAGAACAGCCTTGTTCTTGAACGTGGCAGACATCCTGAGGTCCCTCTACATACACAGGAGATGGGGCTCACTGTGCAGGGAAGCCGCAGCTGCTGAATTCACAGCACTATGTTTGAAATCATAGGCACAAATTATATCGAAAGTGCCAGACAATCTTGTATAGGACCACCTGAACAACTGCTTGCTTATGCCCAAGTCAAACCAATGTATTGTCAAGTTGTCTGTGCACTGAATGACTCTGGGCAGGTAAGAGGAGGAAGAAGTGAACTTGTCAAAAGTTGTATCTCAAGGTTTGGGGGAAAGCTAAAAAAAAAAACCTTTACAACAAATAAAAGTTTCAGTGGGCAAGAATTCTTATTCTTTCTTATTCTCAGGTGCAATCAAAATTAATTGCAAGAAAATCAGAGTTATTAACCCTATCTTTTAATTTATATAGGCTGGATCTTTTAATTTATATGGACTGGAAGCAATGAGTTTGATTCTATTTACAGCTCAAGTCACTCAAGGTTTTGAATTTGTGAAACTGCAATAATGTAAAAGTGGTAGGAGATCAAAATTATTTTTACTTTTTGTTTCCATTGAAACTTAAACCATACAATGTTTTGTAGCAGTTTGGTCTTCACAAAGCTGCAAAACATTCAGCAGAGGTAAAATATATCTATGAACTAAACCTTCCTCTTTCACGAATCAGTGAATATCCCAATCTGAGAACAGCCATGCAGACATATAGAAGCAAGAGCATGTCACTGAAATAGCCACACAATAGGGAAAATATAAGCTGCACTCTGCAAACAATGGTATGGAAAAGAGTACTGTCAAGGTCACAGATAACCATGGGGAAGATATGTCCCCATTTGCTTATCTTGAGACTATTTTGTTTACCAGGGCAGGACCACCAATGGCTTCTTGTAGGGGCAGAAGTCCTTCCCAAGCATCCCATGAGTTCACACCATGCTCCAGCTGCTGCAAAGATTCAGCAGTGACCAACAGGTTGCATTGGTTAGCAAAACCTTTTGTTTATCCGGAAGGAGGGAGAGGAACTGCACCAGGACTACAAATCTCTACTCTTAGGGATTACAAAGGAACAGAAGGAACAGAAGAGTTTTCTTAAGTCTACTTTGAAAGACTTGAACAGGTCCCAGGTTAGCATTAATAGTTCTCTAGAAAATCATATATTTTTGGATGCCATGCTTAATACTACTTCTACCTTAGTGCAGAAGAATAGACATAGCTCTGCTACCTGGGTCAGGCATGGTAACCATTTTCCCTTTTTTTTTCTTTTCTTCTTCGTTAACAGTTAGTAGCTATTTTGCCCCCTATGCAGTTTGAAACCCCTTACTGGGTAGTTTGCATGGTGATCCAGAGAAAAGTATGCTTCCAGGAGCTTAAGACTTTTGCAGACATGCGATTTTAGGTTTTTTTTAAGATGGCAGGGTTCAGAAATCTAGCTGGAGTTCATGAACCTATTCTTCCTGTAATTGAAACCCATGTTTTACTCAGGGTTGATTCAATTTTTAAAATAAATGTTTTCCTAGTTACAGGGAAAGCCAGTTCTATGTATAAGGGGTAGAATAACACCCTTGCAAGGTCCATGTGTCATGGGTGGGTGGCCTATATACAGGGTATGCATGCACAAAAGAATCTAGCTTGGAGTAAGAGATTTTTCCTCTCTCCCCATCTGTTCCCTCCCGCCTACTCCCATGCCATAATTTCTGTCATTTTTCTGCCTTTTCATGGAGTTATTTGCATATCAACCGCCACATTTTTTAAAAATAAGGTTTTGGTCATTATTTTCTGTTTCTCTAAGTGGAAATTGAGCTTAGATTTCACCAACACAGATTCCTTGTTGAGTTTCGACTCAAGTACAATTTACTTTTCCTTAAGGGAATTGGGTGTCTGAACTTGGATTACTGATATAAACACAGTGATAAGAGGTTCTTCCTGCTTGGACATGTCATCTATTCAGTTACCAACAGCATCTACTGTTTTGAAGCATCTGGAATATTAGATTTCTCTGCAGACACCAAGTGTGTAGAGAGCAGGGACATGCAACACTAAAGTCCACACTTAACCCTTGCAGGAAGGGAAAGATGGAAACCTCCAGTGCTCCCCAGTCTTTATGCCTGAGTCCTGCATCCCTTTTGCACAGTGGAGTATAACTGGTGTCCCATCACTCTGCAGTAAAAGATCTCCGGGGAAAACAGGACTTTTCCCTTCCTGGATTGTGGTCATACACATATGAAATTCCCATTCACACTGGGGAAAATTCCATGTACGGATCAGTGGCAGTACAATCTTAGGTATGCAACCATCTGCCAAGAACAGACACACTGATTTTCTTTCATAAAACGATGGAATTACCCTTTGCAAAGGGGAGATAAATCATTAAAAGCATGTTAGGGTGTCAGACAGGAAAATGTAAATAACTACACATAACAGCAGCTGTTCCTGATCAGGTTCCATTCTTTGATCTTTAAAAAGATGGCTATTAATTAGTAGGGTCAACACTAAGCTTTTTCTTAACAATGCTCTTCTGAACCACCCAAATAATAGATAGTTGCTTGTAGTTTTGCTATGCTAAGCTTCTCTGTGAAGGATTCTTCAGATAAATGGGATAACAAAATTACCTTAATATAAACAGTTTTGAAGTTAGGCCATATCTGTAGTAGATAGAGGAGCCATTTTATTTACAACCATGGGGACTGAATCCTTTGAAATCTTAAATGAAATGAGTTCCAATCATACTGAGATTGCTGTTATTACCATTGAGATTGCAATCACTGCTTGTGACATGGATATCTATCTGCTGTGCCAGGTTCCATCTGCAGAAGTCACCACATTGCAGGCTCTGAGATTGCTGAAATACACCTGTGAAGCTGTATTAAGTATTGTACTATTGGTTGGATTGAAACATTTGCATTGAATACACTGGATAAACTGCAGAGTTCTACTGATGCCCATGTGACTGGACCCCATGATGGAGTGCAGTATC
Organism: Pachyramphus minor; assembly: GCA_013397135.1. Classification (NCBI taxonomy): domain Eukaryota; kingdom Metazoa; phylum Chordata; class Aves; order Passeriformes; family Tyrannidae; genus Pachyramphus; species Pachyramphus minor. Next base: position 1,012,019 of record VYXB01010422.1, read on the forward strand.
AGACCTTGAGGCTGCTACCAAATCCAGAACAGTCAAATCCTAAAGCCCAGCAGCAGACCATAGGGCAAAAGTAAAACCCCGGACACTCAGTATATTCTTGAGCAGGGTCTGACTAGTCTTTAATGTGCAGTTTCTGATTCTACTTTTTTGGAATTCAGCAGCAAACTGGAACATGTTACATTTGTAATTTAATTGTGGGTCATAAAATTTACAGGCCACATCTTTCTTGTTGACATGGTATAATCATGCAACTTTTCTTCAATGAAAGTCATAGCAACCCCTATGGAGGGAATCTACTGAAAGAATGGGAAATTACCTTGATTTCACCTTTTTTCACAATAGGGATTAGAAGTTCAGGGTCTGTGATTAGGTTCTCCATGCCACAAGACATGCAGAAGACTAGTCCTTGTGAGTTTGCACATGTTTGAGACAGGCTCAGTATGGCACAAAGGAATAGAATTAGAATTTATGTTTCACAATTTCCAGGGTCAAATGTTCAGAGAATGATGGACATGCCATCTAATCTAACTACTAATGTAGTTTGACAGCAAAATAGCTCATCCTCTCAAAAAGGATGTGTAATCAAATACACAAACATGTCCTCCTGTATCTGACTGGAAAAGTAGAAAAAATGTGAACTAATCTGCCACTAGTACATTGTTAAGGTTGTTAGTGGTTGCATTGTTGAGAAGTATTGCATTGGGTGTCGTGAAGCGAAATATGTGGTACTTTTAAGACTAATCTTTCCCATTCTTTAGCACACATTGCAGAATCATAAGATTATGTCCCATTTTAAGTATGCAAACTGGCCTACAGATTCCAGCCAGGTCTTCAGCAATCCCTACATCCAGATTATTCTCCAGGATCTGTCAGCTATAAGGCTGAATTGCTAATGCCTCTGTGGCTGCTTGCACAGAGGAAGCACAGCAAAGCACAGTGTCTGGCTCCAGGCTCCCCATTCCACTAGTGTTTCTTCCCTTTCACAGCCATACTTACACACACATTACATCTAGGCATGACTCACTATCCACCTCTCTCAGGAAGAACCTCCCTTTGAGCTGGGGCGCACTGAATTGCAGAATGTTTGTGTCTGTGTCCCCGCGCTGAAACACTTATGTAATGTGCTTGATTTGGTAAAGAAATGAGGTGCACAAATGCGTCAGCAACATGAGCTGTATGTGTTCAAGGAACCTAGCTAGAAACCAGCAAATCGGGATACGAGTTGTTTAATTTGAATTTTGAAATTCACATTTAAACTGGACAGACTTGAGTTTTAGGTGATAATTAGATGCAATGTCAGAGCTGTATCTTAATTTTGAGTTCTCTGAAGACAGCATCAAATTATTGGCCTTAAAAAGGGTTGAGATGTGTCCATTTCCTAGGATGATACTTTTCTCCTCATCCTTCTTCATGTCTTTTATTCTCCCATATAAACCGTAGGAAAACATTAGCAACTCAGAGTGCTTGTGGCACCCTGCCTGCAGTGATGCTCAGGTGCATTACAAGCAGGAATGGAGAGGAAACTTCAAGAAATAAACCCAAATCTTTCTGTGAAGTGTTTTCTCTCTGTGTTGGGGTGGAGGTGATGGGTTGCTTTCTTTTTTGGTGGACCCAAGCCCTGAGTTCATGGTATCTAACTGTGAGGGAATAAAACGTACAAATATTGGGTCTTCTTACACCTTCTCTGTTCTCCTGCCATCCATGGTTTATAGGTAGAGCACTGGTTGTCCCTCTACTGAGACTCTTAACTCTTGGTCTCCAAAAGGTTTTATTTCTGCCTAGGGAAAACGAGGCTAATAGGTAAAAAATGTGGGGATGTATTTGGAAGAGTGAGCCCTGTCGTTCTTTCCGCTGGCTGCAATTTTGCGCACTACTAGTGACTAGTCCATAGCAACAAGTAACAACAGGGACTTCTCTGTATCCCCTTCTGTCTGAAGGCTAAGTACTAAAAACAGATGCTAATTGTATGGTTCCAGAAAAAAATAAAAAGAGCATGCTGGGGTGACTCAGGACATATTCCCGCTGTTGTGCAAGGACAAATAGTATTTAGATATGTGGAGATTTGTCTGTGGTTAACTGTGGCTTGTTTGGGGGCAGGGGAAGGGTCTGCATGTGTATGCAAAAACTCAGAAGCACCACCCTGGCCTATTTTAAGTCCTGGAGATGAAACTGGTGATTATCTTCTGAGTTCTTAGCAAATGACTATTCAATGCCATGGTGGGACAAAATGAACTCAGTGACAAATAAAGAATGGGATAATAAACAGAATTTTATGTGTTTCCTTTGAAGCATAAAACTTGCTACAAATTACATATTGTTAAACAAAGGCATAAAAACTTATTGGAAAACAGAGGGTGGCAACACTTAGACAAAAATGTAAATGTGACTCTGGTGCATATATTTTTACCTGAGGGAAATCAATGCCTGTAAAAACACTCAACAATAATGCTTATGAAAATGAAAACACTCAAGGCAAGAATTTATTACTCTACAATTATATTTTTTTTTATTGTATTCTCAAATATCCAGTCAAGTGACAGGAATGCACTGCTCTGGATCGCAGTCACCCTTCTTTCTGTGCTTGACTATAAGCACTGACAAGGAACTTAGGACAACATTTTACACCTCAAGTTAGACACTTCAGTTTATAATTAGGTACCTAAGTAGTATTATTATCGTAGCTAATAAGCACATGAACAGAAAACTACTTTAGTTGCTTATTTAGGTTACTTAAAAGTAAGCCTGACAATGCTGTCTAGAGCCTTCCCACACCTTCAGTTACTTCAACTGGGGGGATTGTTACATGGCATTGCGTGCTGCAGCTGGTTTTTGTCACTGTAAAGCTTCACATGCTGGAGTCAGGCTATTAATTAGGAAATGGTTTTTGGCACTCTGCTGTCACTTACACCCATAAAGGACCTGCAGCATGCTTTCGTTCGAAGCAGTTATCTTCCCCAAGCTCTCTTTTAAGTGTTTCCTTGAATGTTTGAATAACAAAAGCTCTTATCATACAATCATAGAATCATGGAATCAACTGGGTTGGAAAGGACCTGTGAGATCATCAAGTCCAACCCTGGATCCAACGCCGCCATGCTTACTATACCATGGCACTAACTGCCACATCCAGTCTCATCTTAAAAACTTCTGGGAACGGTGAATCTACTACCTCCTTGGGCAGCCCATTCCAATGTCTGATTACTCTCTCCATAAAAAATTTGTTCCTCATATCCAACCTAAACTTCCTCTGGCAGAGCTTAAGATCATGCCCTCTTGTCCTGCTGCTGGTTGCCTGGGGGAAGAGACCGACGCCCACCTGCCTACAACCTCCTTTCAGGGAGTTGTAGAGAGTGATGAGGTCTCCCCTGAGCCTTCTCTTCTCCAGACTAAACACCCCCAACTCCCTCAGCCTCTCCTCACAGGACTTGTGCTCAAGTCCCTTCACCAGCCTCGTTGCTCTTCTCTGGACCTGCTCCAGCACCTCAATGTCCTTCCTGAACTGAGGGGCCAGAACTGGACACAGTACTCCAGATGTGGCCTCACCAGTGCTGAGTACAGGGGAAGGATCACTTCCCTGCTCCTGCTGGCCACACTGTTCCTGATACAGGCCAGGATGCCATTGGCCTTCTTGGCCACCTGGGCACACTGCTGGCTCATTTTCAGCTTCCTGTCAATACAAACTCCCAGATCCCTTTCTGCCTGGCTGCTCTCCAGCCTCTCTGTGCCCAGCCTGTAGCGCTGCAGGGGGTTGTTGTGTCCAAAGTGCAGGACCCGGCACTTGGACTTGTTGAATCTCATCCCATCCTCATCTCATCTCATCTGGAATCAGACCATGTCTCCAGCTTGTCCAGGTCCCTCTGAAGAGCTCTCCTGCCTTCCAGCAGATCAACACACCCCCCAGCTTGGTGTCATCAGGAAATTTGCTAATGGTGGACTCAATACCCTCATCCAGATCATCAATAAAGATATTAAACAGAACTGGTCCCAGCACTGATCCCTGGGGAACACCACTAGTGACCGGCTGCCAACCGGATGCCGCCCTGTTCACCAGCACTCTCTGGGCCCAGCCCTCCAGCCAGTTCCTAACCCAGCACAGAGTGCCCCTGTCCAAGCCATGGGCTGCAGCTTTTCCAGGAGTATGCTGTGGGAGATGGTGTCAAAGGCTTTGCTGAAGTCCAGATAGACCAAATCCACAGCCTTCCCGTCATCCACCAGGTGGGTCACCTGATCATAGAAGGAGATCAGGTTGGTCAGACAGGACCTGCCCTTCCTAAACCGGTGCTGGCTGGGTCTGATCCCTTGTCCATTCTGTAGGTGCTGTGTGGTTGTAGAAGGCCAAGTCTATTTTTCTTGATATGGTTCCTTCCTTGTCTCTCCTGATCTAAATTCTGTCTTTAGGGCATCTTCTTCACCTTCTGGGCAGACCTAGTTCTTTCTATATGCTCTAAACTGCTAACAAGTTTGTTTACAACAGTTTACTTACAGACTGTAAGTCATCAGCAAGAAGAAGGACTATTTTTACAGCCATTCAAAATGAAAATTATACTCTTGACATCTTTAGAAACTCAGCTTTCTGGTTATGAGATCTCATTTCTTGCAATGAAATTTAAGGTTCATTGCTAAATGTTACACTACTCACCAGTTCCAACCTCAAGGCTTCCAAATCCTTTAGTAATCTCTCCAGACCAGACAGGATTGCTATCAGGTTGAAGCCTGGAGTGCAGAACAAGCAGCAGTGGTATACTGGAGGTAGCCCTATAGGACTCTGCAGCAGTGGGAAGCTGCCTCTGGTGTCCAGGGCCAGAAGAGCAGCAGCAATCAGCTACTTGCCAGTGGCCACCAAAAAGCTCTTGATGACAGAAGGCCACAGCTCTTCACAGCAAACGTCTCTGGCTTTGCACTCCTTGGTGTAACTGTCTGTGGATGGAAGGAACAACCTTCATGTTGGGCATGAAGACAATTTATTTTCCTATCATGGACTGTCCTGTCAGGGCTAGGTATGAGAGTGTAATCGGTATATTTACATTAATTCTTAAGGCAATTGTGTCCTGCATATTTGTAAGCAACATCTCTGGCAGGCCTAAAGAAGATCTCCATTTCCTTTGCCTGTGTACATTTTGGGGTATGCTGGTGTGACTGGTAAATAAAGAACCTGACAAATGAAGAAACTGGGATAACTTGCTTCCAGACATCTAGCAAATTCATGGCAATTGCAGGCACAGAGTCAACAGCAGCCTCCCACTGTGCTAAAGGCAGACAGGGCTCTCTGCTTGTGGTGTCCTCTGGTATTTGGGGCCATACCTGCACTATCCTGCTTTTTTAAAGCTGCAAATGCTGTTAGGCTGATACCTGTGAATGTGAGCTTTTGTCAAGAAGGAAAATAGTAATTTAAAGGCAAGTATTCAGTGTGATAACAAGAAGTTCGAAAATGAAAACCCTTAATGTCCTCAAATCATGAGGAAACAAAGGCAATATTTAAATCTTCTTTATTTAAATCTAGAATTTTTAATCCAACTTTTGGTGGATGACCAGGAATGGTCTCATTTTCACTCAGTTGTTTGGCTTTCACTGTTTGTGTCCTGCCACTGGAGCACAACAGTGTCCAACTTTGTTTCTCTTACCAGTGAGGCTGGAACAAGAGGGTTTGCCACCACGAAGCTTATATTTACACTGGCTGTACCATGGCCCATTTTTGTGGTTCTTTCCCTCCTTTTTGCCAAGTACTTAGGTTTCCACTGCCAGAAATAAGAATATGGGGTGAGTGAAGGGTTATGGGGTGAGTGAAATGCAAAGGTGGGGGCTGTGATGAGAAAGGGAGTAGAACTGGGAAGTGTGGGGGGAAATAGAGAAGAGGAGGAAGCTAAGACATCAGGAATGCGTGTAAGACTCAAATGCTGTGTGTCATTGAATCTCCAGCACTTCCAAGACAGAGTTCTAAACAACATTATTTTTGTCTGGTTACTATAAACCAATAAACAGGAAATGTGTTATCGTAATAAACAAAGGACAGGAAAAAGGAAACGCCACTAATCAAACAGGAACATGGCCTGGGAACACAAAAAGGAACAAACAAGGGTTATGTTTTACCCCATTCTCACTCAGGATTGAGAATGATAATGAGTATGACAAAGGATGGGACTAAAAAGAGACAGTTGTGGCAGGACAGAAACAAAGACCAACATCCTCAGAGACATTTTGGGCCTTGTTTACTTCTAGGAAGGACGATGGGAGCTCTTGGTGCAAACTCCGACTGCTGTCCCACCTCTTCCACTGAGAGTTTTACAAGCTTGTCTATCTATGAAACTGTAACTACCTCACCTCAGATCTGTCTCTTGTCTTTTGCACATGTTTGCATCAACAGAGTGAAGCTATTTAGCATGAAAGCATGTACAATACTCAGCAGTCACCATAGATAGGCTGTGCTCATGCTGGATGGAAAGTAAAATAATTTCTTTCACTTTTGTATATATATTTTATATATATATATATATATATACGCACATTTGTTTGTGCAGGAACATCCTATTTCGAGCATTTCTAGGTTTTACTTCAGGGCTAGGGAGTATCCTTTAATGTATTCTTTGCCCTTTTTTCCAATGTTTGTTCTGTGTTTTAGCCACAAAAACCTCTTTAGAAAACAGACTGTTTCTGTAGAGCAAGTTCAGTCAAAAATAAGTCCAAGTGTTCTTCTAGATGTTTTTCTATGAGGTTTACCCAGAAAACAAAACTACTTTCTTGGAAATATTGTGTTACAAATTGGATTGGTATATGATTCACTTAATAATTCCATGGCTTTACATTGCACCTAAAACACAAAGGTGAATAATGAAGAATCATTTGGATTTCCTTTCTACAAATAGTAAATGCTCAAAGGAGAAAATAAGCAGTGGGTAAAAGCTAGCAGCATTTGAAACACATGATTATTCTTCATTAATGACCTAGATAATGAGGCTACTGCACCATAAACAAGTTTGAAGGCAGTACAATAGCAGCAGGGGTGGTTGATGCACCAGTTGATTTTGGTGCCATTCTGGGAGACCTTGACATGGTGAAGAAACGAGCCAACAGGAAACCTACGAAGTTCAAAAAGGGAAATGCAAAGTCCTTTCCATGAGAATGACTTGATGATCATAAGAGGTCCCTTCCAATGACAACTACTTTGTTGGTGTAAATGGTATAAAATTAAATAAAAAAACTGCCACAATAACGACAGGATGAAGATCAAATGACTGGCAATTCACAGTGAAGGACAAGAAGGGGAATATTCTGCCAAACATCTCTGACTACCTCATTTCTGAAGGTACCCAAAAAGCAAGTAGATGCTATTGAACAGAGCTCTGGAGATGGAGGTGACTGGAGACCTGACATTGGTAGGGACCAAGCAATTGAAGGAGAACTCTGAGGTTTCCTCCACCAGACACTACAGATGGCTGAACCAGGAGGCAGTTGGTGAGAAAAATCATGGGTTCTGGAATGAGAGAAAAGAGGTGCAGGTGGAGTCTCAGCAGTCTGTTTGGAGAGGGTTTGGATGCTGGCACAGTAGCTGGTAGAGATGTGGCTATCTCCTACTGTGTGCCTCAGTCCTCTTAGTTCTCCTGAATGAACACAGGGTTGTGTCCAGCCCAGATGGAGCTTCAGGAGATCCAGGTATTTTCAGCTCCCAGTCTAATTAGCAGAGGACTGTGCCTATAGCTATATTCCTCCTCCTCGTTTCCCCTCCTCGGGGAAGCACATGTGCTTCCTTTGCAGGATAAAGGAATTGCTTCACTGCTGTGCCAGGAGCTTACTTTGGACAGGCTGTGAACACATTTTCTAGACCTTCATCTTGCCTTCAAACACCCCAGCTTCAGTTAACAGACATGCCTTTAACTGGCATCAGAATGTAACTTAAAGTGTTGACTGCCTTCAGCTCATGTAAGCTGTGGAATACAGACCCTGTTCATAAGTTCCTCTCATCACTGCAGTCTCTGTTCACCATCCATTTTTGTCTTCCGAATACAAGTAAAAGCTGCTGGCGGAGAATAATGTGTGGAGAAATGAGAGTTTCAGAGCGGACAGCCCTTCCTACACGGCAGATCATTTCATGAGGCAAAGGGTCCAGTCAGACTGGGCAAATACAATGTAATTAAGTTGCTTTGGCCTAATTTTTATATTAAAGGGCCTCATCCCTGCTAAAATGGCAGCAATAGGAGAAACCTTGAGTTTTGCCTAAAAGAAACCATGCTGAGGTCAGAGCAGAAATACAAAGTGTGGTGAGCAGGTCAGATCTCTGACTGGGCGCACAAAATGCCACATATGGNCTGCCGCCGGTCCAAGGCCGGGGGAGAGGGCCTGGCCCCCCAACTTGGGGGCTGCTGCACCTCTGCTCACATGGCGGCTGAATTTCTTACTGCGACACACACCTTCTCTTCCGTTTTCTTAAATAAGTCATTAGCAGAGGCGTTACTAAAACTTTTGATTGGCTTTTTTTCTCCGGAACTATACCTGGGCCTGACCATTTCAGCCCAGGGGGGGCTGGTAACCCACGACAGCAGGTCAGATCTCTGACTGGGCACACAAAATACCGCATATGGTTCATCTTCAGAGCACATAAGGGCATCAGCGTGTATCACCAAACATGGCTGTGGTTTAAAACACTGGTAATTATGATTCTCAGGTATATGAGCCAGATCTACAGCTTTAATAAAGAATATTTTCCTTCAGGTCTTAGTTTGAACCCATGCCTGATTCTGATTAATCTTCTGATACTTTATTTTTTTGCTGATCGTAAGTATGAAGAATTTTGGTAATAATGGTCAAGCACTCACACTGGCCAAAAGCACAGCTAGCAAATCCTTTATGCAGTCCATTTCTTCTCAGTATTATTAGTAAAATTATTTGAAGTTTAATCAGTCTTTTCAGTTCTTGGCTAGGCTCTCATGCTGATGTCTGAATGAAAATAAAACGAAAAAACTCTAATGAAAAATTCCCTACAGACATTTTTCTGCCACTAAGCTGATACAGGTGCAATACACCATCTCACTAAAGCAAATGACTCTGGCTTTGAAAACCTGAGACTTTTATTCTTGAGTCCAAATTTTAAAACCTTTAAAAATAAAATGTTAGAAGTAGAAACCTGGGAGTAAAGTAAACCAAAGTCTGCATAAGTTAGTTTTGGCTAAATTAGTAAAGAAAACAGAATAAAATAAAATATGACCAAGGAAGGGGAAACCCACAAACATAAAGGTACTCACAGTGTAATTTTTTCATAGGGATTTTCACCAAAACTTGTGCATAAACTGAAAACTTCATTAAAACATAAAGCTTAAAAGAGTTTAGTGGACAGGGCTCTTGTTTATTATGTGAGACTGTGATGTCAGTCCAGGTGGAGGCTGTAACGAAAATAGTTACATGATTTCAGTCCGGTTTCTTTGAAGGTTAACCCAACGTCACAAACCCATCATGCCATATAACACCCATGGGCAAGGCCAGGGTTCCTTCCATCCAGAAAGCCCTAAGAATGTATGGACAGAACATATACTAAACTACAAATCACTTGTGGGACTGTGGCTCAGTAAACATAGGTTAAAATCTTTTGATGCATATTATCAACAGTTTGGAAAAGATAAAAGGCCATTTTTTTCCAGAAACAAGCATGTGTCTGTCTTGAGTGTGAAGAATATTCTCTAGGCATCAATGGACTCAGTACTTGCATAAAAAAATGCCTGAGGACGCCTGATTTGCAGGTTAGTCCTGAGCTCTGTGCACACTCATGTCACACATGATGCAGACCATTTAAAGAGCAAAGCAAACAGGATCTTTGTAGGAATATGCTATAAACTGAGAATGGAGAAGGTGGAAAGAGGGGAATTAATCTGAGACAGGAAACTCACCCACATACCAAAAGCTTGACAAGAGTTTTATGAGATGCTGAAGAGAAACTCTTTTCATGAGGCCCCACAGTGGGCCTGAACCAGGCTCCATGATCCAAACGTATCACAAACTTCTTTGCATGAGCCTGTTCCTAAAGAAGATAAAGGAAGGAGAAAGAAAGTCCCAATTTTGATTTGGAAAAAATGGAGCATTTTCTTTCAAGACAGAAGATTTGTGATATGCTGCCTCTGTCTGTTGCTGCCTGGGAAAACAACTGCAGAGAAATTCTCTACTAACTGGCTGTCATAACTTCACCTGGGTTAAGAGAATTACACTGGGCCTTTATTGAGGCTCAGCCACTTTGAGCTGAGGTATCTGTCATGCATGTACGCATAAAAGGCTGTCATTATTTATTACAGTGTATGAACCACAGTCTTAGCAAAGTACCTGCAAAATAAATGCAATCCCTTGCTAAGGAACTCTTTATTCCAATGTTTGAGGAAGAACACCTGTGTCTTGCAAAGCATGCATTTCAGATTTCTAACTCAGGCTGTCACACGGGCTCAGAGGGGTGCTTTGTGCTCCAACAGCTCTCCTTGACCACATTTGCTCTCATGTCCTGCGCTAACAGCTAACAGCAGAGTGGGTGCACTTCTCCCAGTTAGTGCCTGGATACCTTGTCAGACACTGTAAGGAGTCCTGGGAGTCTCCTGGAAGTTGAAATGCTGATTATGAAGCCAGTAGAAGGTGCTGAGGGTCAGAGCACGACTCTGGGGCAGGTGGAAACCCATGTTGGCTGGATGCATTTATATCTCAATATTCATCACCACATGCCTTTTCCTCAGTACAGGTACTGAAAGCAAATCAGCCCCTTTTCATGAGAAGAGGGTAGTGCCATTCTTTATTCTACATATCCTGAATGTCCCTTTTCAGAGAGGTGGGGGTTAGACTCTCCTGTCTTTCACAGGTTTCAGTGGTTAGATGAATCATGAGGAAACACCTTTACCAGGAACACTGTGTGTCAGACCCCATGACAGCACAAACAGAAAATGCCTGAGAAACAGACCTGCAGGCAACATAGATCTGCTAATAGCTTATTTAAGAGGGTTTAAACATGTAACAGCATGGACATATCCACACTTAAGTACTTACGACATGCTGAGAGGCAGTAATTTAGGCAGGCAGGCAGACAGCTCCAGTGCCTCCCTGGGCAGGTGCGTTGGAAAAGCTGCTTGGGGGTTTGAGGTCTGAAATCAAGTAACCAAAGTGGCCCCAGCCCCCCTGGGACCTGATCCTCCCATGGTTTCCTAAATACAGAGTAGGAAACTGATATTTTTCTGCATGAGTTCAAGAGAAATTGTGCTGTTTGTGAAAAAAACCCACACTGTTACAAGTCTTTGTGATTTCTACAAGGGACATGTTGTCACAAGCCCAGGCAGCTATATCCCAGTGCAGCCTTTAGAGGCAGATTTATTCAGCTCTTCCACTGCCCTCCAATGCACATAAGCTCCCCGAGTGCCTACACAGTACTATGGAGCACTTTCAGACTCCAGCCCCCTAATACCCAACTATAGATGTCTTTTCCTGACCCATATTTCTCATCACTGTGGCAGTCTTTGGCTCTGGTTTGTAAAAGCTAGCACCAGAAGAAACCGTGCATTATTTTTTTGTTGTTGTTCTGAATTTGGTGGATATTTTCCCATCGGTCAACACCAGTCCCCCTGCAAAGTGGCAAGTTGGAAAACCTTCTGCTAAATACTGCCACCTAAATAAGTAACCCCTAAATTCCACCGACTGAGCATTTTTGTGTGATGTATGAACAACCCAGACATGCCTGGTGGCTGGAACTGACACAGACAGTCCGGGTTTCTAGGCAAGTGCTGGCTGCCTGGGCTGTGGTCTAGACCTGAGTACTAAGTCAGGCCTAGGCTGAAGTAGTCAGGGGACCACATGATGTTGCTTTGCTTTGTTTTGGGTACACACAGATTCAGCAAGTCCAGAGACACAAGGTAAATGCCCTAATAACAAATGCAGAAGAGCAGAAGTCCTGAGGTCTTCCATAATTCAACAGTTTTGTAAAAGTAATGACCACTGATAAGTTGTATAGGTATTCCTTAAATTTTATTTAGAATTAGAAATTTTCATGGACTTAGAATTTGGTTGGTTAGGACCTTCAAAGACCATGAATAAAAGGATTTACATTTGTAAGCCAAATGCCCTAAGCCATATGCTAATCCCTCAAATCATCTTCTCTGGAGATAAGCGGCAAACGTATCTGCAGATCTAAACCAAAGGAGAAATTGATGCTATTTTCAAATTATTTTTCGATGATTTATAAACCAGGAATGATGGCAGAATGTCACTTGCATCATGGCTAATGGAAAAGTGGCTTGCATGAAAGTGGAAAGGAGTGATTGCTCTATACAGCATACCTCTAACTCTACTTCAGAAGTTCTCTGGGTCTTGAGAGGGCCCCCAAAGCTCTCCTTCTCCTAAAACATTAATTAGTTTGTTGGCATTGTCATGTATTTAGTTTTTCTTAGTATCCAATAGCAGGTATACATTTGCTATTACACCTTTGTTGGAAATTAATCGCTGCTGTTCTTAGACTGAACTATTATTTCAGTTCCAAATAAATCGCCTTAGGAAAGAAAATATCTTTTTCTCAAGATTATTTTTTAATAGAAAACAAATACAGTTTTTAAAATATTCTCTATGTTTCTAACCTCATTTTTTTATTTCCTTTCTTTGAACTAATTGCTCTCCTTACCAGTTCTGTTTCCCAGTATCCCATCTGAAAATCATTACACTGTGGATATATTCAACCACCTTTTTACCATCTCAGAAGGAGAGGCTGATAACAGACAACTTTCTTGAGCCTTTATTTGTTCAGAGAAAAGTAATATATTACTATAAGGACCAACTTGCTTTTATTCTCGCTATTGATGCTATCATCTGATATCCATCAATGAAACTTTTTTATTCTGTATATATCCATATATAATACAATTGTCTGGAGAATCAATGTGAACTTTTAAAAATAATTAAAACACTGTAAAATCTCCTTTATATGTGATAGCAAGTGAAAACCTTGTACATTAAAGTATCAGTATTGGTTTGGTTTAGTTCCCAGATGTGTATATTCCACTTCTCCCACAGCTCTCTGAAGACCTGCTTGGCTCAGTACAGCAAGACTATTAAAAAACTCCCCAGTGACATTCATGTTAGTGCAGAACTTCTTGGCTGGTAGAAGGATTGTGGAGTGTGAATATATTCCTGTTGGATGCAAGGCTGTGACATCACCTTGTCCCAAATCCCATCTTTATGGTTTCAGCTGCTCTGCTTTCCCATGCTTACAACAGTTTAAACTCCTCCAGCAGCTTTTTGGTTCAGTGGAGAAATTTTTGACTCTTTCATCCAAAGTCTAATAAGCAAACATTGGTGATGGAGCATGGAGGGGGGGGCTTTATTTGCTGAAGTCTGCCTCTCAGGGGAAGTTTATTGGCATATTTGAAGAACTGAGGCTGTTTTTGTAGTACAGAAGCCAAGTTGACCGTGATAAGACCCCGTGGGGTGGAACACCAGGGTATTTTCTGTGTTTAGTTAAACTCTTATATCTGTGAGTAATTTAAAATGCTGATTAGATTTTATTGAAGACTTGTGATTCCATTTTCTTGAGAGGTCTATAAACATGAGGGTCATCTTAGTCTATGAACAACCCATATTCCAATGCCAAGATCTAAAAGAAACAAACAAAACACTCCAAAATCTCTCCTAAGATAATAGTAGAGATTCTAAAGACCTATAAATTAATAAGCTTTCCAAAAGGAAGAGAGGGTGAAGTCTAGGAGAGTCAACGATTTCCCAAAATAATGTGCTAAGCAAGCCAGAGTCTGATCCCAGGCTTGTTGAAGGCAGTGAAGGGACTCCTTTCACTCCAATGTGAGCCCAAGAACTCTGTTACATCCAATAGCACCATGAAATAGAGGGAATTATGACCCAAATGCTATGACATACTACAATCATTTGGACACATGACACGTGAAAGGAACTACTTTATGGACAGGAGCAACACAGCCTGAATTTTATAAATGTGAGACTATCTTACATATCTGTGGCATAGTAGAAGTTACCAGGGTCATCATTACTTGAACAGTAATAGGAATCCTTGCTTTAGTTTGTTTCATCAACACAAAGAGCCCACAAATACATAGGGCAAGACTACTTCCAAATTCCTGTATTTCCTTGCTGAGCTGATGTTTATATGGTGTGTGCAATAGGTACAGCAGCATGTTGTGCACATCAACCATTGTGTTGTGACTGCTACCCTATGGAAACTTCCTGTTCAGTACATAGCTACCATATAGCTAAGAAACATTCACAGTAAACATTACTCCTGTTGGAAACAACCTTCCAACAAACCAGTGTTTATGACAGTCACCAGAAGAATTAAAAATGCACAACAATTCCATTAACTTTGAGTCTGAAATACTCCATAACTTACCAGGAAATCTGCCCTGCTTTTTCCCATTGGCTGACATGGCTGACTTTCCCAACTAACCCAGACTGTTTTCTTGTGACACAGTGAGCAGGCAAACACAGAAAACTCTCTACTTTCTGTAGCAGAGATTGTAATCATCTACATGCATAAACTATGAAAACACAAATTAAATAACTTATATAATACTTTGTTAGTTTTATGTTGGATCTTTTCCTGTGCTAAGCTTCTCAGCTTCTTTAGGACCATAGTTTCATACTAGTTGTGTATCTGATTTAAACAGCCACATAAATAAAGATCCTCTGGGATGAAGAAGATGGGACTGTTGCAGCTGATGTGATTTTGACCCATCCACAGTGAAGAAAGAATTGTGTGTGGTTATGACAAAATAGGATAAATTTGTGGGTTAGATTTGTAGTATTAGTCTAAAAACCTTTTTCTAATTAAGATTGCTTTAAAAGGCAATCTATTCAAAGTCTTAATTTTGCAACATCTTCCTCAAAACAAAAATTGAAAACCTAAATATCTGAAGCTGTGCTTCTGGTTTTCACATATTTGTATCTAAATTCATGAGCACCCATCTGCTACTGTTGGGTATTGACTAAAAATAAATAATGGTATTAGGAAAAAGCAATTATTTCTCAGGTGTTTTTGTTTTGTTTTGTTTTGGAAAATTAAACTTTTAGAGTATTCTGGGGTATTTTTGATGCATATGCTATGTAAAGGACTATGAGAAATATAATTTCAAGCACCAGATTTTTTCCAGTTCTAGAGCTGAGGGATGAAGCGGCCAGCCAAGAAACACCACAAAGGAATGTGTTGAGGGAATAGCAGTTCAGGTAGATGGTTTGGCATGTTTCCTTCAATTGCATTGTTAAATTCCGGAGGCTTCAGCTTGCCAGGACTCAGTGCAGCCTTCTGCATAAGTTACAGCCCAACGGGGCTCACAGATTCACTAGATATACATACCAGAAAACTGCCAGCAGTGCTGCAGAAAATGTAACTCTTTGAAAACCAGATGCAGCCTGCAGCGGTAGAGAGGCTGGTATTGATATGCTCACAGTATGTCCAGAAAATCCCACCTCATCAGCCTCTTGCCATCTTGCCATTTTAAGAAACCTTTCCAGAGTCTCCTATAAATTATTATTTTTCTAGAACAATATGCTTTTCATGGAATTGCATAGTTTTTGTCACAAAAACACAACCCCTAAGAAGTTTTCATTCTCTTTTAAAATGCTTTAGAAGTTCTGCAGTAATTTCAGGGTTTTGATTGCTTTCTGTCTTTATATCCTTATTTAATTTTGTGAAACGCTTTCATAAAGGAAATAATTCATTAATGGTGGTAGCCCTTAGCATTGGCCTAAATGAGGAAGGGAAGTCTGGGTTGCCTGTTGCTGGTGATGGCAGTACATAGGAAATCCTTGCCCACTCCTCCCACCCAGTACTTGGCACAGGACATGGCTGGAGAGCAAAAGGTCAGAGTCTGGGGAAGCGCTATATTGAAGGTGATTACAATTTATTAGGGCTATACACAAACAAATCCTCTGCACTAATTAGGGAGACTGGCAGAGAAGGGAGTAAATTGCAGCTTAAAAGGAAGACAGGAAGGTGAACTGATAAAGAGCCTCCCTGACCAGCAGCCTGCAGGCACTGCTGTCAGTGCTGCCCATTCTCAGTCCCATGCTGAACTACAAGCCAAATTAAAATCAGTGCTGCCTATTGCAGGCCACGGTCTCAAGAGGGCCCTGATTTCAGCTATCATCTCTAGAGACTTTATTCAAGAGCAATAGAAACTTGAGCAATAGAAAGACAGAGGAACAACAGGGAGATTTCTTAGAACTCTCAAAAAGTTAATCCAGGGAAGAATACAGGCTACATGGCTTTGAAGTACTTGTAGGTTATCTCTGTAAAGAACTGCTTCAGTGAAGAAGCAAGACTTCTCAAAAGACTGACAAAGATCCTTTCTCAGACTCTTTCATTTGGCATCTAAATATTATTTTGTCTTTTGTTTGGAGTGACAGAACCAGGTTTTCCTACTTTCACTGAACCTCAAAGGTCTCTGTGATGGAAAATTGTCTTGTTTAATCTTCTTGTAGTGGCTTATTTGGTCTTTGGCTTTACCGTTTCACTCTGATTCTAGTCTCCATTTGTAAAGCACACTCAGTGTAGCACTGTCTTGAGTTTTGTCTGCTGTTCTTGTTACTAGGAGAGTGATTTCAGTGATGAATGTTTATAACACAGCTTGAGGAATTTCATCCTCCCCTGGTAAACTGTGTAGGAGATTGCCTTAATGGACAAAGAAAAATGTCCACTGGACTTTAGCCAGAAGCTTGAACTTGCTTATAAAGAAGAAAATACAAGTATAACCTTCTGGTACTGTATACGGAAGACACATTTAAAAAAATATTCACCTTTCTTCTCACAACCTAAAATGGAACTAATGAAATGTATTTTTCACTATTTTAGGGCAAATCACTTAGTTGTGACAAGTTTAATTCTGCCTCTTGATCAGATCTTACAAGGCTGTGCTGCTTTATTTTTTTCTACAAATACCTCTAACTGGGAAAATAAATTACAAATGGCTGTGGAAAACTGAACTTAGAATTATGAGAAGAGAAAGTGATAATAGCCTTTATTTACAGGTGTAAGGACTCTGACTTGAAACAGCAAATTGAAAACTGCAGCCAGTTTTAACTTCCTTGAATAGTTTACTTGAGTGAGACTTGGGACATAAATTCAGCAAAGCCATGACGTTAGTTTGATTAATGCTTGTGCAGTTTGTTTAATCGGGGCCTGAATAAAGACTTTGGGATTTGAGCTGTTCTGAAGGCTACGTGAGACAGGGTGTTCCTGTGCTGAAGTTCAATTCCCTGTAGACCAGTTTCTATCCTACACTGAAGAGAAGCAGAATCACCCCTGTGATGTCTGGCTAATCTGTTGTGTTCCATTTATTGTAAAGGACATATACATGCTCAGAGCTATATTGAAGAATGGCCACTAACAGAGAGAAACCTAAATGTATTCATGCCAAATAGCTGATGAGCATTTCACTGCTTGCTTAAATAGCCTGCAGATGCCTAGCACTTATAAAGGAGAGATTCAAACAGGATGTAAGCATTGCTGAGCTAGCAACCAGAGTGAGCTACTGCCTTTCTCAGCCTGAGAACAGTAATTGAAAACTATGAAACATCCTCTGTGTTTCTTCCCCTCATTCCCTGGTCTAGGTTAAATGTCCATTAACTGTATCCCCACAGAAAATGTTATGTGCCAAGAATGAAAAAGCATGGCAACAATAGTCTCATGTAGCTGATGGAGTGATTAAAAGTTGATGGGTCCCTTCTGCCACTGCATCTCAGAAGGGGAAGAGAGGATGCCTCTTTTTCTTTAAAGCACCTTAACTCTGCCTCTGATTCTGGGTTGGAGAAGGATGGATGCTCTTTCTGCTATTGGCATTGTCTGAGGTTCTCTGGAATAAGAGATGGACTGTTCTTCATTAAAGCCCTGGAGAACCAGAATTTCTAGAAAAGACTATCCATCCAAAGTGAGATGAGGATGAAAATGTGGGCTTTCACCTGCCCCCTCCTCTCAGGATCACAGGCTCCCTGACCCATGGTACCCTCCCTATTGAGCTGTCAGAAAGCCCAGAAAGCATGTGAACTGCCGATAGAGAAAGCCAAGTAAGCCTGCAAGGGAAGCAGGCAGCCTGCCATCCTGCCTGGCTTCTGTCACAGCCAATGTGTTGCTCAGGAACCTGCCAATTACAGTTTTGAAAGGTTTTTTCCCCAATGGAGAAATTTGCTGTCAGAAATTTCCAGCCATCTCTGCTCTATGTTGCTGCTGCTGCTCCAAATGAGAAAGACAAAATGGCCTAGAGAGCCTCACATAGGGAAGGTGTAGGACCTTGAGAGACCTGGCATTACAGCAGGCCCTGCAGTCCTGGCTGCCACAACCCAACCATGAAAGCACTTCCGAAATGTCAGATATTCCCTCCAGAATTACATATGTGTCTTCACTCTAGTGTGATTGCCAAAATAGTGCATGTACCTTGCCAGGGACTTCAAAGGGTTTTTGTGCAACACTGTAGTCTCCTGATAAAAAGTTCTTCTTCTTTTTAGAGTCAGAGTCCTGGTCAATATTCTTTGAATTTATCACGGATAAAGACTGCTATTGCCCCAGGGTGATTAAAGTATTAAAAAAAAGAAAGATGCAGATAAGAAAAAATGCACCAAGAAATGCATGTTTGTTTATAAATACTGGCCAAGCTTGTTTGCTGCACGAGTCTGGTGTTCAGTACTATTCCTGAGGAGAAGGCAGCCAAGATAAGCAGGGAAGTCACCACAGCTTCGTGATATTCTGCTCATCTTCCTGTTTCAGTTCAAAATAGATTGCAGGACATCTTGCCAAAGGTTGAAAATAAAGTCATCCTTTTTAAGACCAAAGAGATAATGAGGATCACATGAGCTGCCCTCCCATATAATGCATTCCAATATCTGTCTCAAATAAGTTCCATGACAAAGATGTCTTGCAAGTGGCAGAGGTCAGTATACCCTAGGCACGTAAGAGCAGGACTCTGCAGTTCTACAGCCTGAAGCAGTTGGACAATTACTGATATCCAGCTTGAAGATTTTTTTCCCCTTTTAAGGGGCCTTTCTCTCCATAGAAAACCTGTACGTATGTAACCTGGTTACAAATTTAAATTCAGGAGGAAGGAATCCAGGTCATGACCACCTTTATTGCAGAGACAAGCTGTCTTGGCATTTAAAATTTTACAGAGATTTACTTCACCTTCCTTTATTTCTTACTTCTTTCCTTCTACCTCCAGTTTTTAATTGTGATTATTCTACTTCTCTTCTGAGCGTCTGTCCTGCTGATTCCATTTTTGATTTTTTATTTTATTTAAGACTTGACATAACACTGAGCTAAATTTTTCTTATCAAGAGCCAGCTTACACAGAACACACCATGAGAATAATTTAGATCTACACTAGAAACAAGAACATCCACCACAAAGATCTCTACTGTTCTCTCAACTAGTTCTCAGATATCTGTTATTCTCCCTCTGGTACAGGTACAGGATACAAGGTGTTGTCTTTCCTTTCTGTATTTGTACCTTGTACCCTTTCTCCTACAACTGCAATTAATGGTGCACTTCCATGAGATAAGCCACATCGTTCACCTTTCTCCTTCAGCTCCTGGCCGAGTGCTCCTGCCTTTTTCCTCACAAAGGGCTTTTTGCTTGAGCAGATTCAACCCACCAACCTTGCAGAATAGTAACGACAAAAAACGTGGGTGTTTTTCAGCCAAGTCAGTGAATCCAGCGACCATTTAATGAACAGGGGATTGAGCTCAAGGGAGGGTGTAAATATGCTGCTTTATGTGGCAGCAGGAATCTGTGGCACGGCGGTGCCACTTGCTCCCTAGAAATGCACCCCGAAGCACTCGGTCGAGAGAGGAACAGCGCCGATGGGAGTGTGTGAGGACCTTTCCTTCCGGCTCGTTTCCAGCGCCGCCGCCGGGCTCCGGCCGGGAGGGAGCGCGGGATGGCGACCCTCACCCGGCGGCCGCGGGGCGGTGGGGTTCGGGCGCCGCCCGGTGGAGCCATTGCGGTGCGGCCGCGTCTGAGGGCGCCATGGCGAGAAGGAGAGGGGGGAGTGGAAATCCCTCAGGAACAATAACCCGTGGGGCTGCTAGGCGTTTCACAGAGCCTATGGTGTGTGGGCAGAGACTCGGGAACATGGTGGGCTCCTCGCCCGTCCTGCTCTAGGGGCACGTACGCTGTGCATGGCACAGTACGCGGTGTGGCGCCTGTCCCCTGCTGTCTCAGGGCGGCACATCGCCTGCCCCTGCTCTCACACGGGTCACACTCGCCCTGAAACCAGGCAGCGGTGCTGCGTCGCACACTTCATTGCAAGGCTGTTGTGTGACCTCTGACAGTTCTGGTCCCCAGGCTGTGCATGGCTAGCACGGACCGATTTGCTTTTGTGCCAGGTATGTGCTTTGGCACGGCTACCCCTTCTCCCGGCCTCCCCCACTTGCCCTGAGCGCCAGTGTCAGCACCCCTTGGCAGGAGGGGGCTCTTGCGTGTTTAGTGTTGGCAGAGTTTGAAGAGACACTGGCAAATGGCAGGGTGTGGTGTGATTGTGACACAGGAGGTGTCCCCAGGGAGGTGTGGGGCCTCGGAGAAATCATGTGGGCCATGTATGCCTCAAACTACCCCTGCAAAAGCTTTCATATAATCAGACGGGTTGGAAAGGACCTCTGAGACCATGAAGTCCAACCCTTGATCCACTACCACCGCAGTTACTAGACTATGGGCACTAAGTGCCATATCCAGTCTCTTCTTGAATACCTCCAGGGACAGAGAATCTACCACCTCCCTGGGCAGCCCAGTCCAACGCCTGAGCCCATTTCAATGCCTGAAGCCCATTCCAATGCCTGAATTCCAATTCCTTTGCTGCTGGGGACTGAGGAAACCAACACTGGTTATGGGTAGGCATTTGGGTTGTGGGTTGCCTTGGAGTCAGCCAGTACCTGGCTTGTGTCCTGAGCTCCTCAGCCCAGTGCTACTCGTTGCTTGCTCTCCAAACTCCGATTTGCAAGCCCTGCATCGGCAGTTCCAAACATCATGGCACAGAGACATAACTGCATCAT
Organism: Pachyramphus minor; assembly: GCA_013397135.1. Classification (NCBI taxonomy): domain Eukaryota; kingdom Metazoa; phylum Chordata; class Aves; order Passeriformes; family Tyrannidae; genus Pachyramphus; species Pachyramphus minor. Next base: position 1,033,016 of record VYXB01010422.1, read on the forward strand.
GACACTTAATACCGGTGTGATGATGTTTTTGACAAATATATCAGGGAAGATCTAAATGTTTCTGCCCAACATTAGTTTGCAGCCTAACACAAATGAATAGACAGTATCCTGAAATTAAACAGATTTCTTATTCTACACATTTACAAATTCTGCTTGCATGCTCATTTGGGAGAACACTGCACTAACTTAAGAAATTAAGCACTTATTTTAGCATTCTTTCTGCATTTTGGAACCTGGATCTGATGCAAAATAGTGAGATGGATAACTTATCTACATCATTGTGTAGATAATGCTGCCTCACACACTGTTGGCACTTCAGAGTAACTCTTGATGAGTATCAGAATTGTTCAGAGTCTAGTGCTAGATTTTATGCTTATTTCAAACTTTTTGCTAAGTAGGACTTGTGTGAGGAATGAAGATCTATAGACAGCTCTGAAGGCATTTTAAATTTAATTTTTTTAATATAAAATAGAAATGTAAAAAAGGATTGGTTTGCAACTGGAAGATCTACCATATTTTGGTATATCTCATATATGCCACAATACTTTCGGAAATTATTTTCTTGTCTTTGAAATAACTGTAAGACCAAACCAACCTTTACATTCCCATTATGTTTACAAAGTGACAGACACAATCCCACTGAAATAAACACAACTTAATCAAATTGCTTTGACATTAACTTTTCATTTTGCCAAATCTGGCACAAGCCCTTCCATTTTTGTATTTGACTTTTCTAGGTGTTTTTGTTGCTTAAGTCCCACTTTCCCAATCAAAGACTATTGTGTAAAATATAAAGTGTCTCATTTATGAGCACAGATGATCTTGAAAAGCTGCTTAGTAACTTGCTAAAGTGGATTATATCAGTTTGCAATAGAAGTGTGTCAAGTATTCTATGTGCCTGTTGACATACAAATCTGTATTTGCATGTGCATTGGAAAACAAACCAAGAAAACAGAAAAATATGTTACAGTTGTTGGTACAATTTCTTCTTAAAGCTGGAATCTTACTCTGTTGCTCTCAGAAATAACTGGTATTTCAGTTGGACTGAATTTTCACATGCCAGTGAAAATGTTTTGAAAACAGCTACTCTGGCCAAAAATCTGCCTGTTTCAGAGTAATAGTGCAATATTGCCTGAGATGCATTTCTAGCTGTTTATTAAACTTGGATTTTTGAAACTCCATGTTGTGTAACCATGCAGTAGTTTTAAATAGTGTCCATCAGAAGTGGCAATAGAAGAAATAGTTTCACTGCTTTCCCAGACAAGAGTAGTGCTTATACACCAGGATGTACTGGGAGGGATCTTCTGCAAAAATGAATTACAAAATTCTGGGCAGTCAAAACAGCCCAAATCACAATCTGGACCACAGTGAATAATGATTTCCCATATAACCCACTGGATTATTCACACTAACACAGTTTTTCTAAATTATAAAAAATATGCAAACATTTCAAAGGCCATAATTACCATTCTTGACAATGAATCTTAATACCATCTTTTACAAGTGTTGCAGTTGCTGCAGTCTCTTTTTCCACAAGATAGCAGCACTGGAACTATGAATGAGCAAGGGGCATGTAAGCCCATCTTGCCAAAATTCAGAAAGGCCACCTGGCTTATTTACTCTTTAGCCTTCAGGAATCTGAAGTTCAGAATCAGAGGAAAAGCTTCTTAAACACCAGGACTTGGTGCAAACACGAATTAAAATAATAAAATCTACACTTTTTTTCTTTAACAGACCCATCTCCTTCTGAAAAAAGCGCATCACAGGACTTGAACCAATCTGCAAAAGTAAAACACTGTTTATATAAATATATTTGTGTGAGTGTATATGTGTGCATTGAATACAGTAGAAATCTTGCATATAACAAAAGAAATCTTGTCTTGCTTGTATACAGCAAAAATCTTCTAAGTGATTAAGAGTTTGTTTATGCTTCCCCTTAACTCACCTAATTTCACCACTTTTCCTCATACTTTTAGCTGCAATTATTGATTGCCATTGTCCAAAAGTGATTCTACAATGAGGAACCCCTTTACCAGCACACAGCAATTGCCAAGGGGAGGTGAGCTCCCTCCCTGTATTCTCTCTGTCCTACCTGAACGATTGTGTAGCTCTCACCAAAACCTCCTAGTGTAAATATATATGCATAGAGTAATGATTTGAGTTGGGTTAGGTGTGCACTTGGGAGGCAAATCTCTTGGCAAGCTTTGCTTCACTGTGTACCAGGCACAGAGCACAGGAGTTGCACTTTGGCAATAGCTGTTGCAGAAGCACACCCAAGGCACTGTAGCCAGAAATGAGCCCACAGCCCCTGTGGTCTGGCTTGGAGCTAGCCAGAAGTTAACCTGGGACACAGCATGGATGTCATGGCATCATCACCAGCTATTTTGCCTACAGCCTGTCAGTCCCCACTGCTTGCTAATGTTCACAAAGCCTTAGTGGACTAGATGAAAAGTTAAAAGCAGAAGAGAATTTTTTTTATAAGCTAACAAGTGGTAGTACAGAAGAAGGACAAAAATGATGGAAAAACAGACCACATCACCTGGATGATGGGGTTTTTTTAATGTGAAATTGCAGACATCCTAGGGCCATATAGTAGTTGATATTTACTGGAGGGATTGATCTGTGGAGTTCAGGAAGGAGCATACTGCCATTTGCAGGTGGAAACAGTAAAGCACTTTAAAATACTTTAATATGCTCTGAAATAGCATATTGATAGGAAAGCTGAAAAAAAAGACACTTCTCATTCAAATTCAGCAGGTGACGTGGGATATGTGTGTGTATATACACATATATTCATAAAAAGTTTGACTCTTTTTGAGTTTTGAGTCCCAAGGAACATAAAAATATATCTGTAAAATATACATTTATGCACACATTTATTTTTTTTTTTATAACTATTCATATGTTTTTCCCCTTTGGAGTAAACCCAGGCACTCCCAGGACCATTTCTCTTTGTGAAGAAATCAGACAGCACTGTGGAATTACATCAGATGTAGCCTCAACTATTTATTTCTATTGTTGTCAACACAACATATGCAAACTCTTTTGGGCTGCCAACTCTCATCTCTTACATCAAGGAAACTGAATCATGTACCTTGGCCTGAAGAAACTAACACATCTTGCATAAATATAGTTTGATAATGTCCTTGAGCTTCCTGAAGACACAAAGAAGCAGTAACAGCATGTCCATTTTTTTTCTTTTTTCTTTTTGAAATGCCATGCCATCAGTGACCATTTGTACTTGGCTGAAATTGCAGCACTGGATCCTACCAAAAAAAAAAAAACAACAACCCTGGTTTATTTATTAGTGCAGTTGAACTAATGAAGCCAGGTTTCCTATCAGGTTATATCTTGTAATTCGATTTCCTCACATCTAATAAAATGTGAGCTCTGCTCCTGTCCTTGCAAAATGCTTTTCTCCTGTGTGGGTTCTCAGCTGTGCACCAAGGATAAGCATAGTCGTGGCACTAATTCAAGGCTTTCTCCTTTAGAAGATCAACAACTCAAAGAGATTTGTCCGAAGTTCTCTGTTGAATTTGACTGAGATTGGCCAAAGATCCAAAAATATTGGAGAGGATATGGAATTAGATTTTAATGCCCAGAGACATAAAGACAGCAGCAGTCTCATCTCCCCTGTGAGCTGTGCTAAGCAGTATATCTTTATTTCAAGAAAACAGAAAAGGCCAGGGTTGTATTACCCATCTTCTTTGAACTTCAATTGATTAATTTTTCATTAAGGGCACTGGACAATTATTCAGGGCAAAAGCAGCAAAGAATATAGACAAGTCTGATAGTGAATGCTTCCCTTTGAGGTAAGATATGATTTTGTTTTTATAGCAAAAAACTCAGGAGAATTCCATAAAACTTGACAGAACAGTAGGTTTTCTGGCACTCTGGTTGCAAGTCTGGTCAAAGGTGTTTAAGCTTTCACAACGTTTGGTGACTTATTAACAATGTTTGACCTTATGCCTACAAGACAACTGCTGAAGTAATAAGTATGGACTGTTACTAATAATCAAAGGTTTCTGTATTTGTCACAAGCCATAGATTAAGCTCTAGTTGGGGGCGGGAGGTGGAGGAGCATTTCAGAAAGAAAAGCAGGCCTTAAAAGAAAACGTACAGAAGAATTACAGCTGAAGAATTTTATGTCAATTGTAAAATACGAATGCCTCCCATGCAGAAAAGAAACCACCAGTAAATGAGGCTACACCTTGTCTGAAAACAGCATGAATCAATTACTTACAATGTAATTGTTCTCTGATCCATTGAACATAATCACTCAGTAATAAGCTAACTTTTCTAATACAACACAAAAATACTGTCCAGTTCAAGATTTCCCAAAAGACCAGTAAACAACATGGCCTGGTTTTACAAAAATAGTGCTGTAAGAAGGCTGGTGCTCTAGGCAGGTGTGTCTGTGTTGCAGCAGTGGTATGGTAAAGTAATGCCTGTACATTTGCCTGGGGCCAGGGGTGGAGGGATCTATAAAAAAGAGAGAGAACGACTTTTCACTTGGGCAGATAGTGACAGGACAAGGAGAAATGGTTTTAGATTAAAAGATTAGAGATTTAGATTAGATTAGTTAAGAAGAAATTTGTTACTGTGAGGGTGGTGAGGCGCTGGAACAGGGTGCCCAGAGATGGTGTGGATGTCCCATCCCTGAAAGTGTTTGAAGCCAGGTTGGATGGAGACTTGAGCAACCTGGTCTCGTGAAGGGTGTCCCTAACTATGGCAGGGGGGTTAGAACTAGATATTTGTTAGGGTGCCTCCCAAACCAAACCGTTCTATGATTCTATGATTCTATGATTCTATGATTCTATGATTCTATGATTCTATGAACTTAACATTTTTCTTCTGTCACAATTGGCTGAAATTAATTCCAGGTTCAGGAGCTAATGGGTGGGGAAAGTGTCCTGGTGTTGCTTGACAAAAGGACAGTGTATGGACAACTTGGGGGCATAAATTTTGTATTCTTAGCAAGTAAGGCTGAAAATACATTAAAAATATTTGGGGCAGGCCGTTTTATAACAGATGGCTGTCTGGACTTGCATGTTTTTTAGGACTTCACGTACAAAGTTTCTTTTGAACTAGGAAAAATCTGTGTGTAGAAGAGCAGTACTTTTCTAAAAAGTTTATTTCAGTTTTTTAGAACTTATGTCATATTTAGGCCAATTGAATTGTGTCAAATCTGGATAAGTGCATGTTTAGTTCCTCAGGCTGGAAAGCTGTTGTGTTCTGGAAGGTTACTACATACATGCAATAACTTCTGTGCTTCCACATTGCTTTGCCTGAGTAAAATGGCCACAGGTAAAAAGCAAACAAGGACTTTGGGACCAGACACAGGACCTGATTTTCACACTTGCTACATATCCAAGCAGTTGTAGATGGCAGCTCTCCTGGGCCATTATTTTTGAAAACAGGTCCCCTTATCTAAGGCCTGCAGCCTGCTACAGTCACTTTGAAAAATCTCTGAAAATACTCACTTAGGTTTTTGCATCCATAGTATTTTGTTTCAGCTTTGTGCTATGTTTGCCTTTGATTAATTCTCGTCTAAAAATCCTTTCCTGTTTTAATTGGCTTATAGAAAGATTTTAGCAGATTATACGGAAAAAAAAAGAAAACAAAAATTAAAGGTTATTCAAGCCATTTAAATTACCGTTCCTGAACATTTGCAGATTCATGTTGTCTTTTTCCATTTTAAAACACTGATGGATTGTGTAACTGAAAACCATTACTTACAGTGAAATTTGTTAAAATAATTTGAGTTTAGTGAACTTTCCACAAAATTGAAGATATTTTCATCCTTGGCTTAAAAAATCTCAAATTACAAACATGAACAAATGACACTTTGTTGTTGTTGATTTGGTTTTGTAAATCTACTGATTTGGAAATCAGTAGAATACTTAAAAAATACTCATTTTTCCATTCTAACAAATTTCTGCCTTTCTCGCAGACTGTAGTTTGGTCTGGTCTCATGTAAGGCTAGTTTAATCCTCAGGTTATTAATGAAGAATTAGTAAGGAGCTGTAGTTACTTAAAACTAAATCTTTGTTTGAAGATAAGTAGACATTAGACTGATTTACAATTGCTAATTTGCACTGACTGAAAATTCTCGAGTTCTTGCTACAGCATTTAGGTAGTCTTTTTGTTTTTAACAGCACTTTCTTTACTTTTTAAAGGTCGTTAGTATGTTTTCTAAGAACTACATCATGTTCCTTTATTTCTGATTGACATGTTTGAGGATAATTCCAGCTGTTGAAGAGCAACTTCTTTCATTGCACAGATACAGTGGTTTCCACAACAGTTTCCTTAAGCCCTCACACACAAGAACATGAGTTTAATGCTTGTAAATCCTGGTGGGATGTTATGTATTGACACCCTCCAGAAGCCTTCGGGAAGACAAATAGTCATAGCAGGTTGGCTGTGATGATTCTTCTTCTATTCCAGGGCAGAAATGGGAGGCAGATCCAGAAAAAAATACTGCCATAAAGGACAAAGAAGGGTCTTGTAAGTGTCACCGATAACAGTGATCTCAGATGGGACACAGGAGCAATACCTTCCACACCCTGTTAAACCCAAGTTCTGTCTCTCTACTCTCTTCTGTTGAGGCCCCACCTGGAGTGCTGCATCCAGTTCTGGTGTCCCCAGCACATAAGGAACATTGACCTGTTGGAGGGAGTCCAGAGGAGGGCCATGAAGGTGATTAGAGGGATGGAGCACCTCTCCTGTGAGGAGAGGCTGAGAGAATTGGGATTATTCAACCTGGAAGAGAGAAGATTTTGGGGTAACCTAATTGTGGCCTTCCACTACCTGAAGGGAACTTACAGGAAAGATGGGGCAAGGCTATTTACAAGAGCATGTAGTGACAGGACAACAACAAATGGGTTCAAATTGAAAGGGAGTAGGTTTAGATTAGATATTAGGAAGAAATACTTAACTGAGGGTGGTGAGGCACCAGAAAGTTGTGGATACCCCATCCCTGGAAGTGTTAGGGCCAAGTTGGATGGGGTTATGAGCAGCCTGGTCTAATTGAAGGTGTTCCTGTCCACAGCAGGAGGGTTGGAACTGGGGGATCTTTATGGTCCTCTTCCAACCGTGACCATTCTATGAGTCCCTCCACGACTTTGGGCAATCTATAATGGGCTTCGGTGAAATCAGCCTTGGGCCTTTAGACAGCTAAAAGTGCAATGAAGCCTTTGTGCCGGGACCGCACCTCTTCCTGGCAACTGGGCGGGGTTTCGCTGTGATTTTGAAGCTTCAGGTTCTCCACTAATGGAGTGGAAATACAGTTTCTCTGGAACTTAGAAGTAGCAAAAGGTTAAATTAGCGAAATCGAGCAGCCAACAGTCTGAGGACAGACACATGAACAGGTACATTTGCCCTAGAACGGCGTATTCGAGCCGTGCGTGTGGCAGGCGCAGCCGGGCTTCCCCCGGCAGCCCGGCCCCGCGGGATTCCCAGCACTGCGGGAATCCCTCCTCCACAGGGTAGGCCCGTGCAGACGGGCGGCTCGGCCGGCGGAGCGGTCGAGGCCCGTCCCTCTCGATCCGGGTATCACCGCCCCGGGGCGGCCCCGCCGCCGCCCCCTGTGCCGCGGCGGGATTGCTGGGGGGCCGCCCGTGCCGGACGCGCCGCCGCTCCCGAACCGCTCCGTTCCGTTCCGTGCCGGCCGTGCGTACGTATGGACCGGGGGCGGGCCGGGCTCAGGGCTGGCGCTGCAGGGGCCGGGGGGCCGGGGCTGGGG